>JAUTBT010046926.1:0-16392 GCA_032361225.1 Lepetodrilus schrolli | reverse complement strand
AATCTGTCAAGTAAGGGGAGTCATTTTATCATTTCAGGCATTTTAAAAATTGACTGAGTGGAAAGAAAGTCACTGAAGGTTTCTGTAACATATATACATAAATTAAGTCGAGTAATCGGAAATGTCAATTGCAGCCCTCACTGAACGTTGTATTGAATTCTTTGGTGTTGTTAAAATGCATTACACATAAATCCACTCGTGACAATATCGACTCTCCCACGCCACTCGATGAGATAAACGTATCATTGACATTTAAGAGAGAAACAAAAAAGAATATCATCTATTTAACACAAGTTTCCTTTTCTTATGCGGCAGGCAATTGGTAGCCTTAAAAGTGATATCCAACATGTTACCAAAACAATATCCAATTGTTATGTAAGGTTAATAAAGTAAATTCCTCAACTTTACTTTAAAATAATAAGTAATAGCTATGGTAAACGTTATTAGTTCGGTAGGTATGCACTAACAACATTGAATGCAAAATGGTCTCACATATTGGAATCGGCTGGAGAGCTCTAGCAAAACGTACAACCAATGTATAAAATGCTCTCTCGTGAAGAACACAGCGTCTGCCGAAATCAGCAATGCTGGAAGGCGACTGTAAAAACACCAAACTTCAATCAATCAATCAATCAGAACACAGATATGAGATGTGAACAGTTATGACAAAACTGAAAGTTATTTATCCCGGGCTGTATGGAATGCAGGGTACTCAATTATTCACGCTTGCTATAAAGAAGATATATTTCATATGTATTCATCACTACATAACTGTCTACGCTTAACACAATCTCAGCCAAGTTAATCTTTGATACTCTAATCCGCTTGCTGATATATTGGCCATCGTTTATATATAAAATATGTCTATGAAGATATGTCAAAAATGAAAATGCTTTTAGGTTAAACTAATTCTACGTTCCCCGTAAAAATTGAGTATACCTCATGTTTTGTTATAACATAAGTAAACATATTTTCTTCATCTGTGGTTCGACATTGGTTACATTGTCGACTTGATTGTCATACACAGATGCGAACGTGCAAACAAACTACTGGTAATGTGTTTCGCGAGTCAAATGTCTCTGGTATTAAACATGAATGATTCTGTGTTGTTAAGTTACTGAAGTAGCATAAGTATACATATAAATATCTAATACATGATACAAAATCCATCCCTTCTGAGGTCTCAATTCCCCTAACTGACCCCGAGCTCATGAAAATGAAATACTAATTGAAATATACGTTTGATGTTTCTTTAAGGTATTTTATTATGACAATTGCTTTTGAGATTATGGCAAGAACACAGCACCATTGTGTAACAAAGATAATTATTAAACAACAGAACGGTGTAGGTAAACAGCACACTAATAATCGACTGTAACCGAATATCATCATCCTCATGTCAAAGACAGTTAAATTGTCCAATTAGAATTGCAGTCAGAAATGCAATTTTGGTAATTCAACACGTTAAAGAGTTAAGTAAAAGATTTAACCCGAGTTCTAAAACGAACTAACCAATTAGGCCGTGTTAACGTTGGTGAAAGGAAATGTTTGAATGTCACGAAGGAGTCCTTACTATATAATGAGAGAACAATTATGCTTAAAGATAGTTTGACGGATTCTGGCGTGAACCAGGAGGCCAAGCAGTAATATGGTCGAGTCGTACCATCTCCCTGGAGAAACAAAAGCAGAAGGTGCCATTTTTCACATTTAGATAATACGAAATGGGGCTTTTCTAAGGGGAAATGCTTGTTCGTGTTGTCGCTGAAACACCATAAATGAATTTCTCAGGTTACAGACTTAAACTACAAATCAGAATGGATGGTCCAGTAGGACTGCTTGAGCGAAAAAATCAATTATAAGCAGAGAAACAGGAGGAATTTGACTAAACAAGCAAATAGCGGCATATGTTTTATCGAGGTATGAAATGTTGCCTCGTCATGCAACCCAGCCATTTATTCCACTCCGTGGGAACAGCAGAACTCAAAAACTAACTCATCGTTAACTACCAACTATTAGCTGCCAAACTCGTAGCGTTAATATTCATTGAAAAAGTCATTTTTTTCTGGTGAGAAGACGATTATCGATAAGGATTTAGATTAATTCCGTCAGGAAAACGCGAACAAAGTTGTGAGACTTCCGTTAGTTATTCATTGTTTCGCCGAGGAGTGTGAAAGAACATATTCACTTTCGGTGTTTCCTCTCTAAACATCAACACGACATTGTCTTGTTAGATGTATTCTATTACAGGCACCTGATAATGCATTGGTTTGTCAATGTAAACGAGGCTATAGGCAAATGTCTGTCAGGAATGAAGACGAATATACCGTAATTACCCGGGTAACTGGCAAGATAAATAGACAGCTACTACCAAGTTAAGTATTTACATTTGGAATTGACAAATCTGACTAAAATTCAAAGCACGACATACCACAGTTACAGACTGTGAATAGAAAATATGTTTTTGTTTATAAACCCATCTTAATTCATATACAGATATATTATTAATGGCATATAGCGAATTTGAACGTAAAGACAAATATTAAGTATTCGAAATACACCCAACCTTTTTAGCAGGTATCACTGTGGTATCACTATTCATATATCTTGAAAAGCTGGACATACAACAGATTCCCAAGAATGCCAACATGATAAGATTATATTCAACCAATCACATACATATGACACATACTATATTGAAAAACATTTATTGCAATTTGTCTACTAGCATAATTGTAATAATGTTCATCAGAAAAAGGTTGGGTAAAATTATTTCAGTTATTGAATAGAACTTCAGGAATGCATAACTAATTACAATGGTATGCAATGCTGATAATACAGTACGTGGCGATCATAATTCCACAAAGCGAAAGTAGTAACTCACAAATACCTTTACTGAGTTATGACTAGAAGCGGGTCTAAATGTGATTTCGATCACCGAAGCTGTCCACAGATGTCAAACCGGAATAAAAGTACTTATTAGTCATTCATAGCGGTACAAAACTCTTTGAAGGGTAGATTACAGATATGTTAAAAACGAGCAGAAAGCAATACGTTACTGGATAGTCTCAAAGAGAAAAAAAGATAACAATTAAATGTTGCATATTTCAAGCTACGATACATCGACCACAGTTTTCGTACAATATTTACACGTGTTTCACATAAATATCTATGAATCGATACCATTTGGTGGCAACATCGCCCGTCATTGTATTATCGGAGTCTATGAATGCCAGGAATTTGAATCCGTTGGGATAGAGATACTTATTGTTTTTCTAAATATATGCATTGTCTGACAGACTTGACACAATGGCCATGGACATGATGCTTGTCGGGTTTCTTCAACAGGCTCACGGAACACTACGCGTCCGTCCCCAGATGCCCACCCGTATTGAGACACGTCAAGTGCCCGGGAAGAATAATGGCCCGTGCTTTACTAAAGATTTCTCTGCGCTTTACCAAAGATTCCTATGCGGTCAAGTGTAATGCAATCAGAACACGAGCTGTCCATATTGCAGGGTGTACACCCATCATCGGGGAGTGATCATGGTGTATTTATTACACTGGGTGTTCGTAAGGAATTGTATATGACCTTTGAATAGGAATATTAATATTGTCTTTCATTATTTGATTTCCCTATTAAATACATATACGGTGTATCTCTATACACTTATAAACATATAAGTCCCAATGGAAGTACAGCGCTTGTTATGATGGCCTATCTTACTAGATCTACCATCAGTGAAACATACTAGTAATATACTAATGGCCAAAAGAAAGTACCCATGATAAAAATAAGTATTTGAAAAAATTTAAGAAATGCATTTGGTCAGAATTGCTTTGGTATTCGAAAGACAGACTTCTTACACAGTATTTACAATGAGAAAATCCGTGGAAGCAGGATTAATTACGTCACATACGTCTAAATGGCAAGTGTATGAAATTTCATATTCACATGTTCATAAGATGGAGTTTGAGTGTCATTTTCAAGTTAAAATGACATTTCAGAATTAATACATGACGTCTCATTGAAGTGGTGTGATGTTTGATGACGTCATTGTTAATGTTCTGCCATTCATCAGTTTGGGCATGTTTGATGGGGAATTGGCTCCCTTCCGGATTTTCTGGTCCAGGTGGTCCCATAGGAGCTCTATTGTGGTAACATATTGACGTTATTAGTGTTCATGACATTTGTCACAATTCTTGCTTTATAAGGAGTGGCATTATCTTGCTGAAACAATGTTCCTTGTTGTTGGATTAAAGGCAAGACAACTGGTCCGAGAACTTGGTCAGTATACCGTTGGTTGAACAGTCATGCTGCATGAATTATCACCAATGGCGTCTTGTTCTCCCAGCAAATGCCTCCCCAAACCATCAGACTACCCCCACCATATGGTTTAACTTGCATAACGCATACTGGCGCGTTCCGTTCTCCTGTACGTCGATGCACACGTCTTCCTCCACTTCTAGAGAGTGAATCGACTCATCGCTAAAGCGCACACGGCGCCATTTTCGCAGTTGCCAACGTCGCAATCTCGTTGACCAACGTAATATGTTCCGTCGATGTTCTTGCGTCAGCGTTGTTCCACGATAAAGTCGACGGGCACGGATCCCAGCAGAATGTAATCTTCTTGCTACCATATGTCGACTGACAACTGGACCCAGTTCCGTTGATGCCGTTTTCGCCACCATTAGAAACCGATTCCTCAGATACATCCTCAGATATCGGTCTTCCCGTGGTGTAGTTTCCACTAATTATTAATTCTTACATATTTCATTGAATTATACTAATTTTCACTCGATCCATTAAATCAGAAAATTTTAGCAACATTTTCGAGAATCATGACATAACCTGCCTATCTTAGTCAAGTGAGCAGAGACTATACTCGGTACAATTAGACATAGCACATTTCGTATTTACAATTCGTGTCTGCCTCATGATACATAACGCCTCATACTATATTAGATCGATATGCTATATTTTACAATGGGCGGTATCGTGTGTTGTTGATGAAACCATTCTGAATTCTAGAAATTATAAGTTACCCTTTCAAAGGCTGCCTTACCTCGAGTTACTTCCCTTGAGTCGTGATAGTATGGGGTTACTGGCAATCGGCATTCCTCTGGCTACTCCCGACGCGTCAGATAACTCCTCAGAGATTGTGTACCAAGGGGAAATAACTCTATGTTGTTCCGATTTGGAGATGGGAGATAGAGAAGTATCTCGGCGTTGTCTGAATGGAGCGATAAATTACGAGTCTGATAGTGAATGTCAAGTTTAGATTTTACTAATAACAAAGCGTTCAATATTATTTCCAAAATTGACAGCACTGTATGAAATTAGCGTGGAATGAACATGCCAAATGTTTCTTGTCTTGGACATCACCTGTAATATATTCGGCAATAGAACATCTCTTCTTTAGGTCACACAGATGCACAATACGGCAGGCAGGTGCAAGAGTATTACATAGGTTCAAAATGGTGCGCTCTTTTCATGAAACATTGTCGTGTAGTTAATACGTATTACGCAGGCACTCTCACAGTATGCACTTGTCATTGAGGAACTTCTACAAAAAAGTAGTACCTATTAAACTCCAGGTAAAGAAAACTTAAGTGTTTTGTACCCCTTTGTAGATTTTCCACCACAAATGATGTAAACGGATGGATAAACACAAAAGAGTACAGGTTATGGAATCATTACGCGTGGCGGATCTACACCTACAATGGATGTACCGGCGGAGCCCGTTTCATTGCTTTTATTCATCCGCCGGTCTAATCACCGCCATAAAGCGGCAGGCGGTCTTCACGTCAAACAAACAACGGGTTTACGACGTTCAACGTAGGTAAAAGAAAACTTCTCTTGTCGAATGCTAAGGGACGTAACTTATGCTATTATGCAATAGAACATCACACTTTGACTGAACAGAGAATGACTAAACACTAAAACACCCAATATAGTTCTTACAATCATCATGGTCATATCCGTTAATATCGTGAACATAGGGTTCAAAGGTTACCATAAATACCACCAGAATAAAATCGGTGATGGTGTAAGGTAGACTTTATATAGTTGATACAAGGTCGCTATGATGAATGCAACAGCTCTCTTCGTCTGAAGATACAGCAGGCCCGTGCGATTTGACTCTTCCGAGTACGGAAGATTTATGAACATTGTAGGGGTGCATCTCAAAAATATTTATTTTGACGAAATATGCGTAAAGTATATTATACAATAACCTACACGTTCTAGGATATACCACAGAGTTATATAGAACCTTTTTATAATACAAATATATGTTATAAAACATAATCTATGCATATTTTCGCAAAATATATATTTTGAGATATACCTCGACACTGTCTAAGCACTACCATGTTAAAACTAATATACTTCAGCGACTAATCAAGATATTAACAAGATGTTTGTGTTACCAGATAGCCTACACTTTGTTGAATATAACACAGAGTTTCTGGAGTATATTTTCATAATACAAATACATGTTATAAAACATAATGTATTCATATTTTCTCAAAACTAGCATTTTGAAATGTACCCCCACCATGTTCAAACTAGGATACTAGTACTCAGCGACAACTCAAGATATTAGCACTATATTTGTGTTAACGGATAGCCTATACATTGCATAACATAACATAAAACTATATAGAACATTTTCATAATACAAACATGTTATAGAACATATTTTAATGCATATTTTGTCAAAATCGGTATTTTTTCACCACCACTATGTTCCAACTGGTATACATCAGTGACTAATCACGACATGACCACGACACTGGTGTTAACAGATAGATGGCACTTTGTAGAATATAATTAAGAAATGTTAAGTTTATCATAGCATAAGTTGCTAGACATATAATAGTAATTTAATTGGGTTGGAAAAAACTATTTTGACACTTTGGTGGTTGTTATATACGTATTAGCTACTGTTAACAGATAGTAATTAAGTATATATTGGTCTATACTTATTTCATATAGAACATTATGATATAGTTAGAGAATTTGGTATGCTGTAGTCAAAATAGTTCTGAAGAAGTATTGTAGAACTTACTTTATGCATAATTATCGTCAAATTGGTATTTTTGTGATGACCCCCAAAATGTTCAAAATACCATAACTTAGCGATTAATCATGATAATTAATAACTGTTTTGGGACTTTTCATCATATAATGTGTTTGATTATTAGAAGTTAGGCTGGAAAATGCTTATTGGGATTTGGGTGATTTGTAAACATATATATTAACTACTGTTAACACATCATATTTCAATAGGTTTTGGCCTAATGGTATGCACAATAGATGGATAATATAGAATAATACAATTCAGAATGATATAATTGTAATATGTCTGAAAAAAGTATCTTGTAGAATATATTTTACGCATCATATGTCGTCAAATGGGTATTTTAACAATAAACCCCCGCCATGTTGCATGTGGCAAAGAAATCATGTTTAAAACCCTGTGAGCTCTTGGACTAATATATAGAGGATATTTGATGTGTCTAGTGAAATAGCATGAATCTCTCATCGAGTGAATATGTTCAATTAATCAACAAACACAAACAACTGGTAAAACTCGGGTACAACGAATTTTTTTAACATGTAAAATTGATAAAATAATTGTACGATGAACTAACGAAAGTGTCAGTCGGCATCGTGGTTCACAGCGGGATCAGTAGTACCGGAAAGTGTTCTCTTCACTGCAGTGATGAAAACACTGTTCTCGTCACTGCAGTGACGATATCAATTTTCTCAGAATGAGAAATCTCAGTCTTTCACTGTTAAGTATATAATAAATAGAGAATCTCACCCAAGTGTCTTGGAATATCAAATAAATCCTCGGCAAATAACTTTCATCGACGAGTGTTGATATATTTGATATTCCAAGACACGAGGGTGATTCTATTTATCACCAAATATAATTTTAAAGTCATTAAAGAAGAAAATTGCCACATCAGAAAGATTTTACTGTGACGTCAAATCTTTAGGTTGCTGTGCATTTGCACAGTGGCGTCACAATTGTAGCGATGACATCACAATGGTTGAACAATCAAATACTTGGGTCAAGCGATATCTACAGCATATCGTAATGGCAGAACAATCAAATTATATCAACTGCTGTAGATTATTATTTGAAAGCGATATCTACTGCGAAAAGACAGTATTGGGTGATAGTGTATTAGCCGGACACACGTTCGTTACCAAACTAGGGGCAAATGATATCAGTGGTTTTAGTATTCCACTTGTCCACCGAGTTCACAAATCCATGATAGCATTATGGCGAGAGTAGCTTTTCATGAAAAAAAAGCACATTTGTGCAGAATACAGTGGAAAATCATGTATTTTGTGAATTATTTCTTTTGGGTAAAACATATAATTTGTAATCAAGTATTATATAACCTATAAAAATAGTATTCACACTTCCTCTGACCTTAAATCTTATTTTATTTACTCATTTATCTTTAAAAACGAGTAAAAAATGCTTTCTTGTGAGTGAGTGAGTGAATTATTGTTTTACGTCACAGCGGGAATCTTTCACCCATACGCGACGAGGAATTATTAATTATGAAATAAATTAGTCGAAAATTAATTGTAGCAAGAAAGACATGATTGAGAACAGTGAAATTGGACTATAATTTCCACACATAATGCTAAATGAGTGTACAATGCATGTATAAAACATCTCAGACTACCTATACATATGATACAATACACCACAGAGGCCACCCATACATATGATACAATACACCACAGTGGCCCAAGAATGCACAGATTTTCCAAATTTGACATAAACCGATCGCACCCCCCATTTCTACATAAAAACAATGTTTTTCAAAATTCATGAATATATTATCCTAAACTAAGTTGTGGAAGCAAGTACCTCCACAACATAGACAAGCAGTCCTTGCGCCTTTCTGTGAGTTTAATTGTCCTTTTAAAGACTCATTTATCTCGAGAATTGCATTTCAAATTTCAACATCGTGAAATCTGATTGTAATTTTCAAATTTAATAGCAAATGTGTGTGCAATGCATTCATAAAATATCCCATACTACTCAGATATATGATACAATACATTGCAGTGGGATAGGAAATAATAACTTTTCAAGTTTTGACATTAACCTACCCCATCCCACATTTGCAGAAAATTATAAAGATTTAGAAAATACATAACATATTTTCCTAATATTAGTTTAGGTTGAGCAAATTGTGGAAACAAGTATTCAATAACATAAATAAACAGTATTGAGCTTCCTATTACCTTGTTTCCTTTCATACACCGATTTTTCTCGAAAACTGTGATTTAAAGAATCTGAGTGTATTTCTCCAAACAATGTCAACCAAGTGCCCAATGCATCGACGAAGCATCTCCAAATACCAATATATATGATACTATTAAATTACAGTGGAATAATGAATGAGATATCTTCCAAATTTGACGTTAACCTGTCCTATCGTACATTTTTTTTATTTTTATAAAAGAATATAACTGTTAAGTTGTCATGCCATTTCTGGAAGCAAGCTTCTCACAACTTAGAAAATAACTGTTTCATCTTCCATTCAAATGTCCATAACAGTATCTTAAGATACCTAATGTATTAACCTTTCCCATCCCCACACCTTTTCAGGAAGCACTTTTGCATTCATATTTTGGTAATTGTTCATCTAATTCCAATGAAGTTGATCATATCACTTTTTACGCATTCATATTGTTGATAGAACGGTTCTTATTTGTGAACTTCAATTAAATAGTAAAAATTTACAAAGAATTGAAAAGGTATGTAAAAATTGTATAATATTGAGAAGATAATAATCAAATCTATTTTTAGAAAGCAAAAGATGTTGAAAAAAGAAACATTTATTTCATTATGGCTTTGCCCTTTAAGGTCGTGTATATGAAAAGTGAACTGCTTACGACGATGTTGCTGTACGTCTGTGTCACGGTGTGTGATTTGTAAGAACAGATTTCTGTTCATCTATATTCTAAATACTCGCACATGTTCCTCTAAGATTGATGGACGGTATCAAGCAGAATACACGGACGTTGGACAGGAGGACAAGAATGTTCAAGTTCATGTTGAATCCACGTCCTTGGCGCGGCCGCTCTATTACCCGTGTCAACCGGATGGCCTTGGGAAGCTAATTGTCATCGTACCGACGCGTGCCCTTCATTACAGAAGTCATGTTGTAATCTGAGTGGACCCCAGGACTATACCTACATGCATTATTTACATACTTAGAGCTTCCGAGATAGTCCATGTCCAAGGCCGTGGATATGTTCGCATGTCAACTAGGCCAATTTAGGAACAATGTGGCCAGCGTGCTTTGCTTGATGTGCTACTGTATATGGCATACGCTCGTCGTCGTTATTATTGTCATAACCGTATGCGCATATCGCTTGTCATATCTATCATAGTTGATAGGAAGAGATGTAAATATCATTAAAATGAGTTTAAGCTGTTTAATGGTCTATCAAGAACGCTTAACAGTCTATTAGACTTATAACGGTTTCATAAATAAACAGACCAATTAAACGTTAAGCCAAAAATATATTATCAAGAAACTAAAATTGAATATATTATATGCGAGTTTAAAAAACACGCATATGAAATAAATCGCTTCTTTGAAGTTGTGAAATTGTCTTCGTGCATTTGTATTGATTATGAATAATTACATATAATTATGTGGAGACTTGTTTGAAGAAAATACAAACAGCAATCTATTACATGTATACGGCAGTAATCACACTCTGAGATATGTCCACTCCACATATATCTAAAATATATATTCGCACATATAATTAATTCCACCGTTTTGCCGCAATTAGATATGACCTACGACGTGTACATCCCTGAATTGTAATAATTGATCAAAATTATAACTCCTGCTCTGGATTGTAATATTTGCTCTGAATTGTAATTCCTGAAAATGTTGACTTGAATGTTAATAGAAATTGCCTTCAATTTTAATAACTGACCTTCCTGAATTATAACACAAATTGCCCTTACTTGTAATAATTCCAATTTCCCTTACTTGTAATAATTCCAATTGGTCTTAATTGTAATAATTCCAATTGGTCTTACTTGTAATAATTCCAGTTGGTCTTAATTGTATTCAGGTTTACAAGTCTAATTGCCATAGAATGAAATGAAATACAATTGCGAGGAGTACACCACTTGGGTGTTAATCTCATTGTGTGTGCAAATATTACAATGTGGGTCTATTATTACAATTCACGGGTCTACACGATGATATGCATCAGTGTAGACATGATTGGATGTCTAACAACGAAATTAATAAAATTCCATTCAATATAAATTATTTATCATATTAAATAGGTTGGTTACCATATAGTCTATGTACGTATATACGACAGAATTAAATTTCTATAATGAATTATATAATTAGGATCTGTAAGCAAAATACATGGTAAAATATATCAGCTACTTGACTACAGAATTAATTTAAGTTTTAAATCAAATTAAATTCTGCATTATAGGAGAAATGTATTCCGTTTCAATATGCATAAATACTTTTCTCCTTCCTCTTATATTTTCATAAATAATTATTATTATTTTTGTAGTTGTATTAGTAGTAGTAATATTATTATTATTAGTAGTAGTAGTAGTAGTAGTAATAGTATTATTATTATTATTATTAGTAGTAGTAGTAGTAGTAGTAGTATTAGTAGTAGTAGTAGTAGTATATTATAAGAAGATGACAAAATAATTCATTATTATTTTTATTATCATTATTATTATTATTGAGTAAAACTCACCAATGAACACACTTGACTGCCATCATTTATTAGTGAATTCATGTTAAAACTAAACATGTTAAATTAGTTAACAGTCACTTACACCATCAAATTCCAAGATTATTATCAAAAGTTAGCAACTACTATCAAACATACATAAAAATACATAACATTCTAGCAGTCATCATTATTCATGAAGTATTATATACATAGATCCTAAGCTGACTATTCACATACCTGTACCAGGGAAAAGCTCGGAGGCCGTTCGGCCAATCCATGGTCCACTCCATTCTCTCCAATTGACGTCTGCGTATTGTGTTCTCTCTCGTCTGCTCCAGCGCGTGTGCCGTCTCGCGACCGCTTGCCTCAAACCTCACGTGCTAAATTGTCCAAATGATGACGTCATTGTAGTGAATTGGGCCAATACAAGGCAAGTTTATTTTCATTACATTCGCCAGTGTTTGAAGGTTCTGCGTTAAACTTGGTATCACGTGTCTTGAGGACATAAGCGGCAGTCATATGAACATTGCTACATAGAAGATCTCACATGAGTGGTAATATAATACTGAATTTATTAAACGAGTTGGCAAAATTGATATTATGCGAGGCTCTGCTGAGCATAATATAATTTTTTTCCCAACAAGTTTAATAAATTCAGTAATAAATATTATGTGAACATGAATGTGAGATTATATTTATAACATAACTAGAAACTATTGTAATATCGATTTTCAGTCACAAAAATTATATGTAGGCAACTGTCTTGTGAACTGGGTTAAAGCAAGAGGTTCTAAGTAAATGTTCTAAGTAAATGTGTATATTTTTCAAAATGTGTTTGCATATTTAACTGATCTTTTAACTTTGTATTCGACAAATTAAGTCCCAAGAAGAAGCTCGAGGTCCAAAAAGACTTTGATATCGCGTATGAATACAATTATAAAAATCTATTGTGTTTTTGCACTAGTGAAAATATTTATATTAATAGCATGGGTTTATTGCACTCTCAAAGTCCTATGTTATGTGATAAAAAAAATAATATTGACCGATATGGAGATAATGTATATGTTCAACAGTGGGCATGTTTATTATGGATTGAAGTTTGCTTAGTAATTAATAACTTTTCTTTGTCTTCGATGGTTTGAAGAAATCTAATAAGAATTTCGAGTTGGATATTCAATAGTAAAATATTTGTGCATTTGTTGGACATCCATATTATTTCGTTTGTACATATTATGTAGCCCTATGAACATGGCCATTATTATTATTATTGTTCTTCTTCTTATTATTATTATTATTATTATTATTATCCATAAGTTGAATTTTATCAATATCCTTAGAATTAACATGTTCATTAAATTACTTATCTTCTATTTTATTATTTTTTTTACAAATAGTGTCCATAGTATGCTGAAACGTCAGTTTTGGTTGTATACTCCCAAGGGACTTGAAAGAAAGTGGCATGACGTCACGTCTGGGGAAACTCAGTTGATGGAACAGCCAGTTAATGGGCCCAGTTTATGTATTCGTAAACGGACGGTTGATGAATTTTAAATATAAGTTTCTTATATCAGATTTGTCAACTCGTTTAATAAATTTAGTAGTACATGACCACTCAGAACCTCTAAATATTAATACGCATAATATTAGGTGAATATGGTACATTATTATCATGCTTCATTTATCTAGTGTGAAATGCAACCTTTTAGACGTCTAGATATATGACATATGGAAGACATGCTAAATTGAAAATAACAGACCTGTTTAGGATTACACTTTTGGCGCAATCTTTACGCGTTTTTTATGCTTTATTATACCATTACGCCAATGCTGGTAAATTATGCTTTTTGAAAAGGCTAGATTACGATTTTTTGATACTGGGACATATTTGTTTCGTTTTCGATTCTCAATTTCAAGGAAATGTTCATATGCGCATTTACCGTGCTCGTGTTTTCCTACTTCCGCTTCCTTCATTTTCGAAAGCACGGGAAAAGATTTGCTGTTCATTTCCATCGTGTTTCGTCAACACATCTTAAACTACAAGTTTCGCACAAAACGAAACCCGAAGACAGTGAACCATCATGTCGGAAGAAAAAACTTAGTGTTAAAGTTAAACAGCGGTACAAATCTGCGTACCATGAGAAATTGCCATGTTTAGGGCCATCGTCGAAGGGCGTTTTTCATGTGTTTTGCAAACTATGCAAGAAAGAGTTCTTTGGTGACTCTCGAGTATGCAATTTTAGCCATTAAACAATGCAGGGAGTTTGTAACCTACTCTGAAGATTTGTATATACAAGGCTGTGATTGTCTGTGGTCAAGCGTCAAATTGAGGCAACTCAAATAGGTGTTCCCTGAGACCGTAACTGACCGAGCGTCCAATATAATGGCTTAATCATTAGTTTCAGATATTATTTTAATGAGTGTTTACCGTTTTTCTTAGAGGTGTTAAACTTTGTTTCACACAATAAACAGGTCAGGAAATCTATATCATGTTTATTTTTATAGAAATATACGTATCCAAAGATTTCCAACATAACTAATACATGCATAAGTCAACGATATTGTTCACAACGGAAATTATGTGCGATAGAGTAGGCTACGACCATTAGTTTTGTTGCTTTATTAACTAAGTATTATTTCAAAACTCGAAGATATTTTCCTTACTTTATCTTATTTGTGAATACGGTTTTAAAACGTTTAAAAAAAATTTCATGGTTGAAAATAATGCTAAACGATAAGACAAAAATCAGGAAAATGATGACGCTGCTCTGGAAGAAGTCTCAGGTATACTTTTATGTTTTAACGTATCAAAATCTGAATCAGCCTTGAAACGTGGTTTATTTCTTCCTCCCTCTCTCTCCCTCTCTCTCTCTTTCTCCCTCTCTCTCTGTGTGTGTCTGTGTCTGTGTGTGTGTGTGTGTGTGTGTGTGTGTGTGTGTGTCTATGCGTGTGCGTGTGTGTGTGTGTGTGTCGTCTGAGCATCTATAAATAAATGAATGACGTCGAATGTACCAAGATGTAAAAATCGCATGTCGTCAAGACATTAATTTTCTTATATGTTTGATGTATTCGTCGTCGATATATCTGGATACATCTCGTAATACAGTGCATACAGTGTTAGAAAAACAGGTTTATCCGTTAGTCATCAGCTGTTCATCAACTGCTCATAACCAGACAAACATGTATGTGCAAAGATAGTGTATCGGAGTCATCTCCCTTTGGTCAAACTTTCACTACAATAGTAGTAAAACAGCTGTAGTTTATCTGTGTGCTCTGGTATAGTCTACAACACTTATATGCACGAACATCCGTCCTAGGTTACTGAATTCCCCAGCTGGAAATATTAGAATAAATTGAAATGTGCCGATTCTGACAATATAACATTACATTAAAAGCATTTGACTGTTTTACGGCATGATGTTTTCCTTTTCACTAACTGGGGACATTCAACCACAAATATAGCGTCCCTCTTAATTAGGTAAATATTTGCAAATATATGGTTAATTAATTACATTTACTCGAAAATAACATGTAGAATAACTTTGAATATTTTAGTGCTAATAATGTGAACATATCTGGATATCATTGGATTTGTATAAATAAGGATGTTATTTTGTTTAATATCTCTGTCCACAATCGTTATACATTTACTACGTTATTCGAAGTTTACAGGTGTGCCTATATTGATCGTACCTTATTGATTGTGTCATGTTTATCTAGTCAACTTTGTGGCTGTAAGGTCTGTGCCTTCATGTTTCAATATATACTATTTATATACCACTCTTAATAATTACATATCGAACATATGATCATGTAATATCCGTCGTCCATTTTTATGTGATGATATTTATTTTCTGTAGATAAATGCACTCTCTATGTGGCCTTGATAATGCACTGACAAATTAATGCTAAAGTTTACATCACTGAATGTTGTAAAACATTATCATAAGATTTGTAAATGCATGTATATTGTAGTGAGCAGATGTACTCCCTATACATCGTGAATGTTTCCAAAAGTATATTACTTTGCTATATTTTAATACATATCTGTAAACAATATTTGTGTTGGTATTTTTCTTCTAATTAATTAGATCTCGTGGTACCTGTGTTAGTAATAATATTTTCACAATACGTTAGTCCATTGTTGATCGACGAAGACATCCAATAACCTCGGACCTGCTGCCTTTGATTACGATTTAGTTCAACATCCGTTGATGTATTTTCCATTCCTTTATTCATTTTCGTTAGACCGTGGATCGATAAATGATGTCTTACCGTCGGCATAGTTATTCGTGGTTCGCTTTATTACTGTTTACAAAACAAACTTGTCTAGACTACCACGTTACCAAAACAAGTCTAGCCTATTGGAATACTACCCGACATTAAAGTACCTATTCAGGTCGATAACTGGGTCGTATCGTTTCATAGCGAACGATGTATAGAAACCAGACTATTGTTGTCATAGCTGACTAATTTGGGGAGATTTGTAATTTTTATATTATATGAGGTATTCCTCTGAGATCTTTTTATCGCCTTTTTATCGTCCGTGCAAGAATTGACTACAAACTCCTTTGCATTGTCTATCAGTGCCTCCATAACACAGCCCCTTCTTATCTAAC
>JAUTBT010046915.1:0-16392 GCA_032361225.1 Lepetodrilus schrolli | reverse complement strand
GAAACATTGTTCTAAATAGTGTAACCTATATATATATATATATATATTACCCATATTTTAAATATCGATAGAAATATTAAATATAATCGATAAGCTACGCCTCATAATATCGTCATCGTACATGTATTAACATGTAGTTTTATTTTTCTTCTCATCTTTTCCTTTTATTTTAATTATGTATTTCCCTACAGTACGATGCATTTGTACACGAGAGTATGCCTTCAAAACATAAAATTAAATCATTTAATGAAACCATTACCAGTTACATATGTTCACCGGCATACACAGACGTTGATGTTTCTGGCCAAGGTGATTGGTTTTGGAGGGAATGGTTATTCTTGGTCAACCGCGGCGAACAGTATTATTGTCAGCAAGAGCGAGCGTGCGTAGCACAGTCAAGGAACCAGTTTAAACTCCCCGACGGATTTTTAAGGCAGCTTGATTCAATATCAAGAAGATATCGCTGACAAAAGAAAATATTATTGAGAATAGCATTGCTCATCTTAGTCCATCCTTCAGCTGTTTCCTTAGCTCGTCGAGATTTCAGTTGCTACAAATCTGAGAAAACAAGTGGCTTCCGACCCTTAGTCGCTATCGACCGGAGATTCCCGATCAAAGCCGATTGTTTAGATAATTGATTCCTTACTTCAATTAATCGATATTAAACTATTTTAAGGTTTGTCTCAAATATGGCTCTCAATGGAGAGTGACTGATTGAAACAATGTCTAACTATCTATGCACAATGAGAAGAGAGTTAAAGAGCCACTTCTGGTGTTCTAGAGAGTTAAAGAGAGATAATCATTAAAGCTGTACAGTCATGTGGTGTTTTAAAGTCAAACCAATTCAAGTACCACTTTTTTTGTGGGAGTCGCGTGTTTCCTTAAATTCGGTTCACACCGAAAAAGAAAACCGTACACAAATCTTGTGATGTAATGTCACCAAAAGCCATCAATTGGAAGCTACATCGTAAAATATGCCTCAAAACTATGCAATCAAAAGCAATGTTGCTTTAATATCAAAGAAAACATTTAAAATGTGCGAAAGTAAAATCAAATTCGAGATACTCATGTGGGCTAATTTCGATCGGAAAGTATAACGTTATAAAACCTTAGGTCGTATGAAGTAGGACGCCGACGTTTTAAACAACAGACATTCCGGGAGTGAAAAAATACCATAAATCGATGTTTTATCCGAAATTCATCCGGTTTGACTATGGTGGTGTGCAATCAGAAGACATAATGCTATCGTTCCTCTATAATCATATTTGCACGGCTTCAAATTACCTAAATCAGAAATCACTGGTCAAGGAGGGACAATTGCATGAAATAACATCCGTGCGCCAATCATATTCCCCCTTCTAATTGTAGGTATTTGATAAATTTCATATCTTGCCCGCGGGGTGCACGCAGCAAGACGTCTAATATATAAGATTATCGACAGTCCTACATTATACGTTGGCCCGACTCTCGTTTCTCCGAGTTTATACAGTTAACAAGCAAAGATAGGAAGGGCCGTGTAACGTTGAAACAAAATGGACCCGGCTTTTCAATATTAGCGTCTTGACTCTATATTTAAGACCAATAAAATGAGCTGAGTGGGGGTTATATAGAATTATATTCTTTTGGCCAGAGCTGTCACTAGTCGTTAATGAAGCGAAATGTCCTGTAAAACAGGAGCCTCGGGCCTAGGCGAATTCTGGGCCAATTTGAGGGGTCACCTCGCGTGAGTTGCGAAATAAAAATAATCTTTCGATAGCTGTAATCGATAGAATAACATAGTAAGGAAGGGTAATTTTGTCATTTTTCAAAATTGAATTCAGAAAGGGCCCGAATTTATCACTGTGTTTCCTATACTAGCGGGCGCTGTTCCATAGTACCAATGGTACTGTACAAGGCTATGAATTACCAGTCAATGGTAAAACGTGACACCATTGAATTCCTTTTTTTTTCGATGGAGTCGTCTCGTATGGTTTGTCATTAAATATTTACACTGTCCTACCTGCTCGTTTAAATCCAATATACACACGTGAATTCCTAATATAAATGTTCTTAATTTTGAAAGACATATAAAAGCCAATGTGGTATGTTTACAAGCAATATATGTGGGTATCACGGCATTAAAAGTACCAAAAATGTAAGTTCAACTCACAAAAATTAAGTTTGTTATTGGCTACTGTAAATCAGGAAATTAATGCGAGCAGGATATTAATGCGAAAAAAAATGCGATTGTACTATAACTATTGACGGTGCATTGCGTTGTGGAACGTTAGCAACGTTTAAATGCAACATATGTTTTTAGGTATTTTATTTCGCAATAGAACGTTATCGTAACGGTTATACAACAACATCAAGCATGTTTCTACCTACAGTATGATTTCGTTAAAACTTTATCAAAATCACTATCCATAAATAGTTCATATTGATGCACATTAAAAGGCATATACAATCAGGTTTGTTGACATATTTTATTTATGTTTTTATCTTGAAGTATTACAAATCGCGAGATAAAAAAAAAAAATTATAATAAAATATGAACATATTTGAAAACCAGCGGGACATGCGGAATATATAGCTTGTTGCACAATATACTGTCACGTACAAATCAAATATACAAACTTTGATTGTATGCATTTAATAGAATGTAGTTTAAAACTAGTTTAATACAGCTAAGGACAAATACATCTTTAAAATACCACTGAAATTAATATTCCTCTTCTCATTAAAGATCCATCATTTCATCGTAAAGAATACAACTTAATCAAAAATATTATTATTCTTTTGGTTGTTGCTTTTTGCTGTCGTTTTACTCCCCTCGATCATATTACACATTATTCAAAAATTGAAAGCTGCATCATTAGTAAGATAAATCAAGGGACACGGCCTTATCAACGTCGCTGATAATCATGTGTTTATTAAGAACATATTTTTCGGCTATGGCCATTAGCATATGATTCTATCGTTTCTCCATCAATCTTTCCCATTCTTAAAGGTCCCCCGGTCCATATCATACGCTCCCGACTACCATAACTGGCCCTCAACGAGGAATCAAAAACGCCGATAGTTTATACTTTATTGCCGCTATCATAACTCCCCGCCGCTTATGACATGAAATAAACGCTGATCCATCGATCCGTCTATCGGTATGAAAAGGGATAACACGACCTAATGCTCATTTCAACAGCATTATTTCGGAAATGAGTAATTGGCGATCATTCCATACATGATATATAGCGTTATTGACGCTGCTTTCCAGAGAGCGCTGCCGTCGCCGTAACTCTCTCATTGATTGACCGCCAGGTCGCGCTGCGCGTGAAGAGGCCAACTCGAGTTATTTGCTTTAACGATCGAGGGATGTGAAGATATTATATTTTGAAAGAAATGTATTATATGAGAGCAAGTAATGATGGCAGGTCAAATGTAATAACCGTCTCCTGTCAGCCTCCATCAACGCTACTGGAAATGACGGCAACGCTATACAATGAACGCTCCCGCGTTGAGTGCCGTGAACATGGGATGGAAAAACCGTTTCTGACGTCAGAGAATATTATATTATTAAATTGTCTTTTATGTCATTTGATTTTTTTTCATCAGTACAAACAGGAAACACGTACGTTTCTCTAGATTCTATATATGAATGCTTTAATGTACAGATTTTAATTTTAATCTTTATTTTTCTAAACTATCGATACTAGACAACCAAATATTAAAAGTAACCGTATGAGAAGTCGCAGATTCAACCTCATATAAATAAATAAGTTTGTACTTTATAATATGTTAAGGAAATAAGAAATGGTTACCGAGCATAGATGTCATTTTAGACATTCGTCAATGCAAACACACTTCCTGGTATAATTTTTTTTAATTGAATGACTAGGTTCTGGTCTACATGTAGGTAAATAGTTCGATCTCTATAGAACCAGTTAAAGCTAGGAATAATATTTAAATTGACGGGTGTACTGTCGGAAACGTCCGAAGATAGCCGAAAGAAAACTGATTATTATTGTAAGTTCCGAATGCGTGACCTCCGCTTGAAGTGACAAGAGGTCAGAGAGACAGCTTAAACGAGGATCATGCAGGATGCTGCGTATTGATTAGGGGGCTCGGGTCTGTAATTGCACATTTTGTAAAATATCTCCATACACGCTCACCAGGGGGCGCGATGACGAATGGCGCCCCCTACGTGACTACTCCAAAAGTGACAGTAGCTTCCTTCCTTAACAAATGACACTGTTGTTGCGAATCCATTATATACTGAGTGTACGGACGGGAAACGCATCCGGCATTTGTTAGGAATATAGGATATAAGGAAGTATGTAGGAGTTGGTAGAACGCAATATTCCCTTAATGTGGTTATTAATAACCTAACTTTCTCAAAGCTAAAGATGCCAATAGTCATAATGAACCACAAATGGACATACATGTACTCTAAGAATGAAGCGTATGTAGGTATATAATGGAACCAAGTTTTCCATTGTTATCAGAATTACTATTATTCAACGTTCGTGCCACCTTATGCGAACACATTAGCACATTATTTGTACACATTATTTTCAAACTATTTTTGACATTATTTGAACGTAATGTTTTTTTATATATTATCTGAATATATATTGATCAATTACAGTATTCTTCAAAGGGGACCAATACTATCTTCTTCACGAATAGTCATGTATGCATTAAGAGTGGTGAAACCCTGAAATAATCCTATACAATGCACATCTCTGTGTTTCGATTCTTCTTTTGGGCTTACTGACTGACCTTCTAGATAATGTCTCTTGTGAGTATCTATATGCACAAAAATAATTGGAACTCTCTAGGACAAAAAGAAACAGACACGAAGAAGAATTGCTAGGCAGAATTCACAAGTATTTCAATTTCTTGACATCCTTAGAAACCTTTGTTTTAATTTCAAAAATCGTGGAGAAATAACTTTTTTCGCAACTGTCTACTGTTCAAATCTGTATAAATGCGTGACTTTTTTTCTTTCCCTCGAAGTGTGTAATTTCCTCACACTGTCCAAGCTACTGTGCGGCCCTGCTGTAGAGCGTGCCTCCCCCAATCTTTAATCAACACAGTCCCGAAATGAACTTGCTTGATGAAATTGTCTAAATTACAAAATGTCACTTTGTCAATTTGCTGTCTTGTCTTACGGGATCAATAATGCAGGAAATAAAAACGTAAATTAGAGCGGCGTTGCAGGGAATAAAATCTAGCCTCGACACAGTCTCAGCCGGTCGTTTCGTATAGTTCAGTGCCAAGTGAATTGGCAGTTAGTTTTTGACAAATTCTCACCGATTCCATGTCTTGGGGCTGTCTCAGAGTAAAGCAAGCGATAACATTGGAGTTGTTATGATTTTTGAAAGGGTAAAAGTGTGAAAGTTCTTCCAAGCGTGTACGGGAACGTGCCGGGCGATGGAGACAGGGGTGACGGGAACCGGTGTAATCTCGCATGCGGGGTGCAACGCAGCGAGAAAATCACATTACCCTGCCGATGACGTTTGGTCACAATGCGCGATGGACAACTCATGCGCTATGAGCAGGAAATTTCTTCTCACCAGTATTTGTATTAAAACCTTACAATATTACTCTGAATGGAACAAGAAGCAGTCGCTCAAAAGCTCATCTCCCGTCTTGGTTACAATGTAAATTTAGACACCATATGAAAATCCAATTTTTACGCCCTGTCTCCTCGTGGCGGGGCTGTGCGTGTTATGTCTGCGTCAAGATGACAAGAGCGCGAGAGATATTGAAATTCCACTCAGCGGACGCATATTGCTATATTCTTGGTTAAATCACCCATGCTTCCCCTTACATTGGAACGCTTGACCCCCCTGATTAACCTGTAATTAATAAACAACTCGGCATCAATGGCGAGGAAGTCTGGGGATCTTGGTTCTCTGCAACTTTCCGCCTTGATTCTGAAAGTAGAGATGAAAGCAGCTTGTGCATTAAGCCTATGGGGTGAGGCAAATGCCCCCGCTCTCTTTATATAGAAAGTCTCCATAGATCCCTTCTCATATCGGAAATGTCCAAAACGGCTCGAAAGGCCGAATATTAAGTTACTAAAGTCAATCGGAACTACGACCGAATTCAATTGCTTGCATTAGTCACAACTAAGGTTCGAACAACGATAGAAACCCTAGCTGCCCCATCCCCGAATTCCGGCCGCTATCTTACAAAGAAAATATTGAATTCCATTGCTCAGAAAGACGTGGAGAAAGCTCCAAATTTAATTACTTCCATCACGGAGATAGTCCTTGGTATTCACAGGCATTAATTTTTCATCTTCACAATAGGGAATTATTCCATCTTGACGAATTTCGTTTCTCACCTAGCATCGATATGAAGTGAAGCGGCCAGAACAGAGGTGGAATCTTGCGCATACCCAATTAAATTAACGATGATCCCGAATGTAACGAGTACGTTATTGTTAGTACAAACTGCACCAGACCCTCTAGGGCGGAGACGAAGGGTCACATTTATCAGCATTGTACCGCCTCCCATATACCCCGTATCTTTCACAGGCGGGAGTCTAACTTAGTTCTGAACAGGGAAACCTTGTATCAATTTCAATTGTACGCTGCTAGAACGCTTCAATACAATTTAATCATGCTCTTGAAATAGACGCTACCTTTTTTCTTACTTCTTCAGTTGATGACGTGTATTCACAATAGTTAGATGAGCGTGGATAGATTGTTCATTTGGTCCTCCAACTCTATAAGTTCATATGTCGAGAACTGTAGCAATTATAAGTCTGTCTCTGTGTGCATTTTCTGTACTAGTACGCTTTGAGTGGTGTTACAAGCTCGACGCACACCATTGGTACTGACAGGTATGCTGAATAACCTGTTAATGTAGCAGTCTGTCTGTTTTCTATTGCTTTCGTCCAATATTAGAAGACGTCGTAATTTACCAAAGTTGAATTTAACATTGAGCTTGACAAGGGTATACAGAAGATTGTATTGGATTCTAGTGTCATATAATGTTATAGCTGTCCAGCTTACCCTACTGTTTTAAGATCACGCGAGAACCAGTTTCGTTGCTATATGTAGTCACATATTATACTCAACAAAATTAATTACGGTAAGATATTTTATGGGGACACTTTCTACTAAATTTCAGAACTCTGCTTGATGAGTTTGGTGCCTTTCTTCTTCCAATGTCTGCAAGTTCTTGAAGACTACACGGAGACTGCAGATGTTTGGATATTCTTCGTTGTTCAAATAACAGAAAGCTAAATTTAAGAGATGAGTGGCTATTTTTCCATTCTACCTCTTGGGAAATAACATTTATACCATTAACATCACGCCATTGACCATTGACAAAGATTTAAGCGTATTTGCCGAAAATGAGCATATCGAAATCGTATACAACGAATTGTATATCGGTCTGTTATCCATTTTCATTTGCCCGCCTTTAAATATTTCATACAAACTGTATTTCATTCCTGACTTTGACAAGAATAAGTAATTGTCTAAACATCTTTAGAAGTGGGATTTTTTTAAGAATTAAAACAGCGTACATATGTTGCCCTTCTTTCACCCTCCTCCGTTAGAAGTGTCCATCCTTCATAACATTCTATCGGCAAAGGCAATCCCTTCCCCTATTGCATATACATTCTATTTGTGCCTCACATGCTGAAATAAAGTTCTGTTCTGGTAGGAATCCGTCTATCTCAAGTCCGCCCTATGAGAACAGTAAATTATGTTCAACAATTTGGTCGTTGATAACAGAAGGATCTGACCATAAAGTAATTAATTGTACAAGATATCTGAATTGGACCAAACACGCATGTTGTCTGGGAGTTCTCTCATTGTCTGGGAGTTCCAACTGAAATGAAGTCTCCCCAGTCTTAATCAAATGGGCCCCTCTTCCGCTTGCTAATCCAATACACCCAGTATCCGTCACAATTTCCCTCCAAATGTACTTGTACGGTTCAGTTTAATGGCGAAATGTATATCAAGAGTTTGATTTCGGATATAAGTGTGACAGTGGGCTAGGGATGGTTCTGGTGAAAGTGAATACCGAATACTAAGTAGTTGATATGTCAGTTTATCTCAGTATTCTGTGTTAGGAAAGTTATATTCTTTTAAGGCATAGAATCACGGTTTGTTGACATATGTCATTGTCAAACGTATTTTACATGAAAGTATGTAGGTTTGATTTGTCTAAACAAGTATATTGGGCAACAAGCTACATTTTCCGCATGTCCGACTGGTTTTCAATATTTTCATTTTTTATTATTTTTATATCTCCATGACCATGTCGACAAACCGTGATTATATGCCTTTAAATATATTCAGAATTTCTATATGTTTTAATACGAATCGTCAGTATATCCAGAAAGTAAATGTATGCCGGTATTTATGAATTCATATATTGATTATTTATTAAATATATTGTTTCACAATATTCTGATCGGGAAAACTTTATAATGACGGCGGTCGTGCATGATGTAACGTAGATATGATATAAGATAATATAATGATATGTAAACGCGACATTTGTTTCGTTATTATCATACGTAAATGTGTACATGTATATCTACATTATATCTGTACCCATACGTACCTTTCTCGAAATTATGTATTAGATATCATTTTCCATGTACATGTATGTAAAAACATTTTGGTGTGTATGTTGTAAAAGCAGGATTAGATGTGATAATTTGTTTCAGTTTTGTGAACGGAGGATGTACACGAGACAGACTGCTTTAGTATCTTCGATTATTTTTTAATCAAGTTAAAAACAAAGTTTTATTGTACTCAATGTAGTGAGCTACCTACAGACATGCAACGCCTTACTGACGTGTCTGGAGGTCTCACGAAGGTCATAATATATCTAGTTCCCCTCTCGAAATCGCGATTGTAAAACAACATGTAGTATTCGACTGCAGGCAGCTTTATATCATCACGAGACTAAAAGTGCCTGAGACGAACGCAAGTGGCTGCCGTCACAAGCGCCGGAGAAGGAAACAAATCCAGATAGTTTTAATTTTGTTGTCAACTCCCGGTCTAATCGCCTTCCCTCCCGCCACTTAGTGTGCCCTCGTGTCGCTAGGTGGCGTTATCTCTGGAACTACATCGCGAAGAGATACATCCGCGCCGTACGGCGGCGGGGGAGTTTCGTCGATTGGCGTGTGATGCTATGGGCTGTTACATAACGAAATAAAACTGGTTGATTTGTCTCCTTTATTTTCTTTCTTTCTTATTGCTTTTTCTTCTTTACTTTGCCTCTTAATAAAACTGTAGATAAGCGACATCACCTATAACTGCTAATCGTTCAGGAATATTCGCACCTTAGTCCTAAGCTTGACGTGCGGGCTGAATAACGCTGTCGTGTAATGCGTACAACTAAAAATACCGGTAGTGCATTCTATTAATAAAGCTACGTTCATAAGATATAGTTATTTTACAGTTTTATTCATCGATCTGCACCAGCCGTAGTTTGTATGTTTTACACACAGTCGTTATAGTAGAAAATACTTTGAACATGAATTCCATTTTGTATTTGAATGTTTGTCAATTAAAGCTGTGTAGGTCTTACTACAACGCATAGTTACTTTAGGTTTTCTTTATTAATAATAATAATGTGACATTTATATTTCATTTACATTTACATTTATATTGCGCCAAATCAACGCTCGAAAGGATGATCATAGGGCTGAATTATTACTCCGGTCAATGGATCTGTGTGCACCCAATTTCCTTTTCAACTCCTTGGGGAGTATACAATCCAAGCTGCCGTTTCAGGCGCTACAAGGTTCCGGGTACCCATTCTCTGCTGGGTGAACAGAGGCATTTTCGAACTAAGCCACTTCAAACTGTGATCCAGTATGTGGGGCAGGAACGAATCCTAGATACGATCAGGTTCTCGGTCACCCTTCCACGAACCAGCCGTGCTTCACTAACCTGAGCGGTCAGACGTGCAATGCACGGGACCATGTGCCACCACCATAATCATATTACTTATATATAATTAAAACACTCTTTCACGTTTAAAAAATCATCACTCACTCACTACCGCATATAAAATAATAACAATTAAAACACTAACTCTAAACATTTTGTCTCGTGGGTTTCCTCTTCTTCCAAAGTTAAGAGTTATGAGATTGACCGTTGACCTAGTACCACACTTCTCCGTTCGAGAAACGTGATTAACTGCTTTGTATTTCTGTAATAACCAACCTTCTGTTGATAAATTTATTTTCTTAGGCCGGCCAGAATTGAGAGAAAATTGCCTAATTAATATTTGGGCTACTGGACTGGAGGAATAAGCAAATTGGACAAGTTCTGCGAGCGGGGTCGAGTCGGGCTGGAATCAAATTAGCATTACGGTTTGTCATCGCTACAATTTGTTCGCACTTTGTGAATAGAAATGATGCCTGGAGATTCGCAGTGGTATAGAAGATGACAGCTATAGATAGGGGGTAATGTAAGCAGACCACACGAGAGCTTACAAGGGTTATCTCAATGTGGTAATACGATATAAAAATTAGGACACATCGTTATTCATATAAGTAATTGATCACTAACAACGTCAGTCGGCGTTACAATTAAATACTATACCATGAATTCTTTTTTTACTGCGCAGATAGTATTTGCAGCATTCTTTGCATAGAACAAATAACATCATTCCATATGGACACTGACTAAAATAGCATTGATATTTCGTTAACCCTCTCCATCCTTGAGGCATACAGAGCTGTCATAGAACTGTGTATATGCCTAATCCAGTTTGGAGATAGATGTTTAAGGACCTGGGATGCGTTTCACGAAAGGGTCGTACTGTACTCCGGGTGTAAATTTAAATCAGTGCGTGCGCCATGTTTTTACTATAACAGGAAGTGACGTAAACCTCGATATACGCCCAGACTACCGGTACGAACCTTTCGTGAAACCCAGGTCTGGAACCTCCTGTACAAAACGACGTCATAACCCTAAGTAAGGCTATGTCTATGGATAATATCGTAATTAAGCCAGGTTACGAGAGCCCGCTGGAAAAATATGCGTACTGGTTTTTATCTTTATTTAAAACCTACTAATAAAATTGTTCTTCCAGCATAGATCATACATATGGCTTCTGAATAATAGAAGGATGTACCATATTGTTTTAGCGATGTACGATTTCATAGACTATATTGGCCTGTGTAGCGTTTCTCGAACCTCTCGTGTCAACTATGAGACCATAGTGCTCTCGTAAGTTCCCGATCGCCATGTATAAGAAATCGCTACGAGAATGCTTATGGTTTCGTAGTAAATGATAGATGATAGCTTCGTGAAACGATACCCTGGAACTACTTTGGAATTGGTATCTGTGAAGATTACATGAAGTTGTCAAGTCGTCACGGAACACGTTAGTTCGTGTTAAAGCTGACCGAATATTTCATTTTAATTAGATTGGTTCAGAGATATATACCCATAACATGTTTTTGTGTGTGCGCATGCGTGTGTACACGTGTAGACAGGTAATCAATCTAGAGTTGCGCGAAGCAACTTATTTAAATAGCATATCATCACAATTAATGACAATGTAAACTGTTTTTAAAGGTATTGATGTCTATGTCATATTTAGATCTACAAGTATTATAGTAAACCGTCTTCATTTTTTTGAATTAGAAAGATACTCCTTCCTACACCCACCTCCACCCTAATCCCAATCCCAGACCCCACCACTCCTGAGTTTCTCCATCGAACAACATATAACATATATATGGTTAATACAATACAATGCATTACATTAGTGTTGCTATTGTTCTGATGTTGGGGGGAATGTAAAGCTCCTAAGAAATTGTGTTTTAAAAGTGGGATAAATGTGGATTTGACGCAGACATTCTGTGGGCGGTATAGACCAGATTTGACATAATTCACACAATAGGTCTGTCTAGTCCGTCTAGGGGAAAGCGTAGATATGTATTCCATCTAAAAGCCATTCATTCTTATACGAGGTTTAGGGGAAAAAAGCACGATGTGGCCGGGCCAGTTATTTGGTATTTTCAGACAATAACTTTCACAGCAGCTTTCCCTATTAGAAGCATACACAATATGGACGGTATGTATAATGGTAAATACGGGGCATTATGATTGCAATTCCGAGTGCTTTGACATTTGAGGTTGCTCTCTCCCAGGTCCGCGTCTTGTTGTATCGGCTTATCGCTTTGATCTTCGCCTCGGCGATGAGAAACATCGTTGCCTGCTGGCTTCTATCATCGACAGATATGTGCATTTTTTCTTTCAAGATTATCTATTGAAAGGGTATCATAATATTGCCGTTAGTGTAACCAGATCTCATCCCAAACAAACGGCACCAATCCACAAAGGAGTGCAAACTGTTTTAAAATTTCATCTGTCAGGGAGCAGGGAAACACTTGGCTGATGTTTTAGGAGCATTTCCATTAATGTTCCAGAGTCGACTTCTTTGAAAAGATACTTCTGCAATATGGTTTGATGCGACTGTTCTCTTTAGCAGGCCGCGCACGCTCGTCATAAAGACATGATAGCACGGACATTGGTGGGAGGAGGGAGGGAGGGGGTTGAATGCAACGAGATCAGTTTTCAAGCGACTCGTTAGCTATTGACCTCCACTCCTATCGGGATCAACCTTGTAATTATAAAGTCAGCAGGGCCAGGTCGCTCCCTGGGCCTCAAATTAAAACTTGTCACCCTCGTCATTGCAGCTTCCGTCCCAAAACACTTGCGATGACTGCCCGTGAATATGACTAGCAATATTCGTTTTGTGAAGCGCACTTCCTTCGTCGGGATTCCTACTTCCCGTGCGCCATCGTTGAGCCAGACTCGCAAATAAGCCGCTACAGCCACAGGAAAACCGATTTTGAACCTTTTATTCCGACTAGCTACAGATACAAATTTGAATAAATGAAATAAACAGTGTTCACGATGTGTGCGTGCTGCTAGTGCGAGCTGATGGGTCCGACTTGTGGTTGTATTGAAGGAGCAGTCGAGCGAGAATAGGCCGCTATTCAACGTGAATTTATGGATTTCCTTCTCCCATGATCTACAATGCAAAACGCGACTTGCCTGATTTTGGCTGCCGAAATTGATGTTTGCATATCAAACACTGATTAATCAGCTTGCGGTGCCATTTCTGGCCATTCTTATTTCGACTGGACATGTGGGAGATGAGTTTGGCCGAGATTCTCGTGAACAGACGCAAAAGGCTGGCCGGTCCAACATGTTCCGCACGTGCTGAGCTCGTGCTGCACGCGGGTCACGTGCCACGCGGATCCTCTTCTTGTCTTTGACTGTATGAATAAGCAGACGACAATTTTTAAAGGATTGGACATCTTTTGAAGAAAAATAATTACATGACACTTTTGTCATCACCCACTTGGGAAACACGGCTCCCGTTGACTCTTAACAACACCAGTATAATGAAGTGCAATCTAAAATACGATAAACCGGCAGAAAAATGAACACTCTGCCTAATTTAGAAACAAAACAGATGACACGCTCCCCGATGGGGGGCACCGCTCAACTCACACACGTTTTTGACAGCACCCCGCAACTTCACACACACTAGAAACACTCGCACTGCTAATTACAATCGCAAATAAATCCCTCCATAAAATAGAGAATTGTACACGCTTTGGTGTTTTATACATGTTTTATGTCCCTGGAATATAATATTCTCGAAGAACCGAAAACAGTTATTGATGATCATCATTGCACGCGAAACTCAGAAATCAGAAATTATTTATTATCTATGTCAATACAAATTGAGATAGAACCTTATAGCAAGAGACTCTTTATAGAGATCGTTAAAGAAATTAAAATAATTTACTTGCCCGTTTTTTATACAGTTTGTGGACAGCTTACTATAACATTAAACACCTTGGGTCAGAAATAAATTTCAACCATCATGCCAGTTCCGACCATATTTTCCCGTTTATACTACATTTTGTACGCATACATTGTTTCAATAGTAACTTCACTTATTTAAACCTATGGATTTATGTAAAAAATAAAAAAATAGTTATCTGGAACAAGAGTACGTAAACGTTCCTAACCATTTTTAAATATCATCCTTCCGCAGCCATTATCTTTCATCCTATTTTGATTATTAAGCAATCAATGCCCCCAATAACTGATATTATCACGATATCTAGATCTATATTACGGAAGGAAGAACGGGTCATAAATCATGAAGTTCGACGTCACGAAGACACTAAACACCAACAGCAATTCATCATCTGCTAAGCCAGAAATGTAGTTAGGAATTGAGACCGAGATGTATTAAGCCTCTTACTGTTGCTCCATATTAAAGTAATCTTCAATCATAAACTACAGCGTGATGGGGCTTGGCCAGCGTTCGCGACAAGTAACCGCCCTCCGCATCAGAATGTGATCGCAGGATCCATCAACGTATAGCCATACAAATATCCTATTTGCTCCTAGATGGATAATAGTGTGACTCCGACACGCTATACAGCAATCGGCCTGCCATATTCTATGTTCTTAGGCAGAGTCCTATTTCATCGCTTCATAAGTCTGGCCGCCCAAATATCACGGATCGTCCTCTCGACCTTACTCATATGAAATATCGGAGACTCCTGAAGCGCCAACCATATTTTATCGATTCATTACGGCAGAAATGCATGTATACTGTGTCCATAAGCCGGGCGTCTTATGATCATGACTGGATGTTCAGGAGAAGGGGGAATGGGAGGGGGAGAGAATGATGAATGAGGACATCTCGGTAAAATGTGATTTTTGATAAGAATATTTGCACTGGCACCGAGATCTTCTCCAGATTTGAGGCTCTCTGAGTAAAACAGATTCATCTGTTCGTGATATATCGTGTGGTGGTCTATGGACACGATATGAATTGTCTAATAAAGAGTTGTGTTTTTTTGCTACCCACAATTATAGTTTATCTTATGAGGACCCTCTAGTGCATAATTTTAAAGTCGATGATGTTACACAGTCTGTGTATTTCTAACCGCTTTACAATTATGCAAGCATCATGACGACCAATACATTAATTTTGTCGGCGAAATTTAGTGAGGACTTTTACTATAAAGTATACGTAATCTCATTTTGTAACGGAATAAATACATATATAGATGTATGTGGATTTAGGACAAACTACTTCCGGTTAAGACCGGAAATATTACGTTTTTCATGCGAAACAATTGCGTAAGCATCGGCAAAGGTTTCAAGACAATAACACAAATAATAATGGCATCTATGACATTGGACTATCGGTCTATTAACAATTAATATAACATTAGCACATAATTTGATTGTCGTTATGTGTGTGCGTCTGTTGGTTGAAGATTTACTTATACATTACGATATTTGCTATTAAAAAAACCCAGCATAACTAACATGAACATTTTAAATCCAGAGAGAGTTCTATTTCAATTATGGTTGCATTATTTAACTAATACATGCATTATAATGCCTGTGGAGAAATATTGGATTGATCCGACTATAATAGTGAGATCTTCAATTACAAGTACTTTGCAATATTAATATAAGAGATTGCTATACAGTGCGAAGACATATTTACAAAGGAATAATACATCAACCATTTTAATGTGTTAAAGTAGTCCTTGCCTGCTAAGTAGAAATGGTCTTGTTGTTCTTTGTTCAACTATCCTCATCTAAACAAATTCACACGATTTGCATGATAGAGATATATTCATATCGTGTAGTCACTGACATTGAAGAGTGTCTCGAAGGAAAAGACATTTTCCTGTAACATAAATAAATAAGCAAGACCATTACTGTTGTTATTTTGTTTCGATCGCCAATCGACCCTACCCTCTAAATCAAGTCAAGCAGTGATAACAATAAATATAAAAAACTTAGTGATGAAAGCGATGTGTTTAAAAATATATCAGACAAGCAACAATTACGTCACGTTACGAAATGTTCGACGTAATGAAACACTTTCGTGTATTTGATAGAAGTGATTTAGACAATAATGTTAGAACGTTTCTTTTACTTATTCAAGATTTTCTTTCTATCTTTTGGAATAGTTCTATAACTTAGATATTACTTGGGTTATCAGTGTCGATGTTTTTAGGTTTGGAAATCCAACGAAATAAATAATGCGATTTTTTAAAAAGGAATACTAGTACTAGTATATCAGATGAAAATCGGGTTAAACGTGTTTTGTTATTTTTCTCTTTAATATTTGAGTAATCATTTCTGGGAGTGACAATGTAACGTCCATTAAATCTGACATAAGGAGACATCCCGACGTACATCAACACGCACTGTCACGTGCTCGTGTGGCATATATTATACACATCTGTTCTTATGCGTGGAGATGTATTCTGTCCGTGAGCACAGGGGTGCGTTCAATGGAGAATACATACAATACACTACAATACAATACTTTTCTCTACATTTAGTAGTTCGCTGA
>JAUTBT010046904.1:0-16394 GCA_032361225.1 Lepetodrilus schrolli | reverse complement strand
TTCATTCATTCATTCATTCATTCATTCATTCATTCATTCATTCATTCATTCATTCATTCATTCATTCATTCATTTATATTTTATCATTTATTTTGTATTTTATTTTTGTATTTAAATTTTTTTAAATAAATTACTTCTAAAATATGATAATTTAATATGTTATTATATAATTAACCAATATAAGTTACCAATGTCAATACCTACAAGTACGAGCCCGTAGTAAACCGTGACACGACAGAGAGCGATAGCAACAGTGGAACTGAAGCTGAAAAAAAAAAAGAATTAAAAAAAAATAAATTTCATTAAAAATCAAAATATTTGATACGGGACGGTTCATGAATCTGCAGAAATCTAGGCTTAGGCCAACTTTCAACCAGAGGAGAGTACTGCTTGTCTATTATAGCCTGAGCTTTTACGCGCACATGATTTTGAACGAAGCAAGGTGCATAAGATTATTGTCGATACAATAACTTGACAAATGTGAAATAGTGACAATCTCGCACATGATGAAATATTATTGTTGTAATGATGAAGTCTAGATCTAAAGCGATAATGTTGTAATGTATAGAAATAATGGTATGACCAATTATAAATAATTTCTAATATGTATTCAAAATCATCACCACCAAACTAGATCTAAGATCTATACAGTGCATTATATTAACTAGTTGAAAATACATGAATACATCATATTTTTTTGCTAACATTACTAGCGTATTGACAGTGAACCAAGGTAGATTAGCTCTAATAATATAGTGATAATAATAATAATAATAATAATAATAATAATGAATATATGCCGAGATACACCATGTCAACAAAACCGAAATGCACTGACAGCCATTATGCATCAAGGTTCACCTAATAATGAATCCCAATTCACAACTTGGTAATATTCTTGTCCCACAGTGTAATTGCTGACATTGAAAATTAAATGAAGAAAGAGCATGAACCCATGACTATCCGTGCCATGAAAATATCTTAACATCCCGATTGAATACTGTACATTCTAGTAATTTTATCCTAAAATAACTCGACTATTATGCTATAATAGTAATAGTGTGCTATGAACTATACATGTTGCCATTTATTTGCTAATTTCAAACACCGTTTATTATCACTAAACTAATACAGAAACATACCGAAATAACAACTAGAGTAATGACGTGAACAAAAAGCATTTTTAAGGGGTGTGGCCATTCTCAAACCGGAAAGATCTAACTATACGTTGTCCCACGAATAATACAGTGAATGTCCTTTCGTTGGAACCGCACATTTCTTTAGTTTAATCCTTGGATTTTATTATCCTAACAGTAACAGTCTTTGTTGTTCTTTGTCCTCGTCGAAAGCAGACCTTTCGAAATGGAGCAAGCACAGGACAGCTTGAATATTTTGGGCTTCCATCCTTGCACGCTGACATGGATCCATTGCTTCCTTCTGGTGAACTTATTTGAAGAACTTTTGCAACCCCATACAACACAATAAACCATATCACTCACCGCTGTGCTCTACGATAACATAGCAAAATGTCTGATCTGGACTGACGTCACATGATTTGGATTTCACGAGGCTCCAAATATGAATAAATTAGAACATCATTTTTAGGGAGAGTATTTTGGCTATAACTTACTAATTAAGATGAATTTTTGTTTAATCATATAATAACATATTAAATTATCATATTTTAGAAGTAGTCTCCTTTAACCAACACTGAATTGAAAGAATTCATTTTGTTTTGGTACTACACGTATTATAATTGTTCCTTTCAGGGTTTCTCCAACTTCCTGTTCAACTGGTATATGAAAGAAGGTACAATTAAATGAGTTCACGTAATGAGTAGTTTAGTGTCACATTGGTGCGTTAAATTAGAGATATTTATGGTGGGAGGAAAACCTGCAAGAACTTTGTGTTACAGCAAGACCCATGAGCCGTGGCTGATACAGATGAACTGAGGAGAACTGTTCACTGGGGTTCAGACTTGTTGCTCCATGGTGCTATGGGAATCTTTTATCCATTATGTGCCACGGTGTACAGGCATCGGGGCAGGTGGTAGCACAATGGTAGAATGTTGGTCTTTGGATCCAGAGTCACCAGGTTCAAATCCTGTCATGGAGGCCCTGCATCAATGCCCGCAAAAGTTACCTTTCTGATGCGATATTGATAGGATGCGATGTCTGTACCGTGGCAATGCGGTTATCCTTGGTCTGTCAGTACTAGCCGGTGCTCGCAGGTCTACTGCAACATTCAATGCTACAAATGTTGCAGGTTTCCTCCTGCCCTAAAAACTAAGCAGTGATAAGTGAAAACATCTTTAAAGAGGCTCTAACCCCAATTCAAAAAATAAATACCGCAAAAATATTTAAGTTATTATTTATACTAGGGAAAAATCCCCAAATATTCACAAATGACTGACTGAAGCTCAGTGACAGCACCGCCCCACCCTTCCCGTCCATCTTCTAATTCTTATTACATATGGATAATTAACAACCTTCTTTTTCAATCAATCGATGATTCTATTCCACGTTGCACATCGACAGGTAAACGAGGCCGCTTGCTGTCTCAGCCATTCGGCAGCGACGAGGATCTGCAGAGATTCCTGGACGCGGACAACACAAAGTATCTCAGCTGGCTTCACGATATCGGCATGAATGACTTTAAAAGTGTACGGTGATGTCTGATTACTCCAGTTTGTCTTTTTTGTTTATGTGTGTGTGTGTGCGTGCATTTTTCTCTCTGTGTGTGTGTGTGTGTGTGTGTGTGTGTGTGTAAAATGCAATATTTTTTTTTGGTTATATAGAGAATCTCACCCATGTGTCTTGGAATATCAAATATATCAACACGAGTCGTGAAAGTTATTAAATATGAGGCTTTGCCGAAGATTTAATAAGTTTCATTGACGAGTGTTGATATACTTGATATTCCAAGACACAAGGGTGAGATTCTATTTATCGCCAAATATCATATTAAAGTCATTAAAAGAAGAAAAATGCAACATCATAAAGATTGCACTATGCTGTGCATTTGCACTGTTACATCAAAGCAATGCTACGACTTCACAATTGTAGTGATGACATCACAATGGTTGAACAATCAAATACTTGGGTCAAGCGAAATCTACAGCATGACATCACAATGGTAGAACAATCAAGTAAAGAAACAAATAAACCAAGGATTGGGTCAAACGATATCTACCGCTGTAGATATATGGCTTGTTATTTGAAAGCGATATCTACTGCGAAAAGACAGTATTGGGTGTTAAAAACAGTATAAACCTAATCCATGCAGCAGTATATCAACAGCCGTGTCAGGAATTTGCTTTACGCAACCTTATCTATACCTGTAGGATGTGTCGGGCTAGGCCCAGATTTCGCCAAACAAATCACAGAACTCGGCTGAATGTACATGTAAAACTCAAAGTATAACTGATTCTTTTTCCCTGAGCTGCAGTGTTCAGTTAACGATTGGAACTGTTCTATTTCGGGAAATGCAAACTGTAAAAACTCAAATTTAAGTCATTTTCGTGACCTAAGTTTGTTTCAAGAAATCAGATACAGCTAAAAAGACACGAATGTAGCCTATGTATCACAAATACAAAATAATATATTGATGCTGTTCACGAAAAATGAGAAAAATGTATACTTACTGCCACTTACGGTCACCACGAGCACAGTGGAAGTCATCTTGTCTCCTATAGTATATGTGAAGTTGCCGGCATCAGATGGTTTCACTTTCACGATCAGAAGTCTCTGGATTTGTCCAAGTGTATATATCAACTTATTATCAACGGAAGACAACTCCACTCCATTTAGAGCCCATTTCCCAGTCCTGATTGCACTTTCAGACAAGGTTGTGTCCATATAGATAAACTGTCCAGGTTTTGTTGGTCCAGCGGGAATAATCCGTAATGCGTCCTTGATAGTCACCGTCAGCTCTGTGCAAACACGGAACCAGACATATTAAATTAGTTAGCAGTTACTGACCATTCCAACGTACGGAACCTTGCAGAGTTATCTGTATTTATCAAGGTTTTTAATCAAGGTTTTTCATGAAGAGAAAAACCTGCATATTTGACCATCTACAGGAAAATAGGTTAAGGTGTCCTATACCAGGATCCTGACGGGATCAGACAGGATCCTGACAGGACACTTTCACCTCGGATGTCCTGGTTTATTGTTGAGCATCCACGTTAGACAACTATCAGGACAGCTAACCTTTTTATCTGTTGTGATCTAGCAAACAACCCCCAGCGTATTATATACGGTAAAAACGACGCAAAACTAACAATCTAATAGTTTGAGACTATATTTCTGACGCTCAATATGACCCCTCAGTTTGAAAGTCGAGGAAAACCTATGAAATATGTGGATAGTGTCGGTATTTTATCGACGAAAGGTTCAGCAATACGATATGTTTAGGAAGACGTTATACATATTTTGTTTTGGTTTTAATATGGCGTATAATATTGTGCTAAATATAAGATCAGTCCACTCTATTTATCTGAGGAATATTAAATAGACAATATTTAGTTATGTACGTGGCTATATAACAGATATACCCATAGTGCTGTCACCCCAAACCTCTTCTAAGGAAAATCAATGTATTGAGGAAAGCTTGTATATTTAAAGGCATATAATCACGGGTTTGTTCACATATTTTATTTTACAAGTATGTAAAATTTGAAGTGTCTACACACGTATATTGGGTAACCAGCTACATTTTCCGCATATCCCACTGGTTTTCGATATTTTCATATTTTATTCTTTTTTAGTGTGTATGTTACGTAGTTATAATGGTACCAGTGGTCGTGAACGGTTATTTTGACAGTGTTCAGTGATTAGAGTTATCCCCCGTAGTCTATTAGACTATAGGAAATTACAGTAAATTATTCGGGATTTACCGGAAATGTAAACTGCAATAGCATTTTACCTATCCTACAGCGGTGAAAAGATATTTGGATGTTCAAAAGCGACTATATGTTTAAGTACAATTCGGTCCAAAACGACAATTTAATCTGTGATTGCCTTTAAAGGATGGAGATAGTCAATGATGAGGACATATTTATGAAAAATAATATTTACCTGGACAAGGTTTGGTGAAACAGGCGTCTTCAAATGTCCGTGTATTTGTTCCGGGACAAGTTTTCCCTGCACCAGCAGGAGGTGGTTTGTTGCACATCCGGGTACTGGTTCGAATCATCTTCCCAGATCCACAAGTCTTGGAACAGGGCTGATTGATCCATGGACCCCAATTTCCCCAGGCACCGTTAACTGGAAAGTGATGGTGTTCGGTTTTCTTTTTTTTTAACAAAATCGTTAACTATTTGTGGTATATTATTATTATATTTTAATTTTTTTAATTTATTTTTTATTTTTTTCTCTCAAAATATTGTCACATTAAAGTTATTAGTTCTGGAGTTTATTGAATATCCTCCCAGGGTCCGAGTTCCTGAAGGTATCGAATACGTAGCGTCATTGTTATAGGATAGCCAAAAGAGTACAATGTTTCTCCACGAAGCCTTAACGATGTCGTTACGTATACGATTACTTCTGGAACGTGGCACCTGGTGAAGTGTTCAATACTATAAATCAGCATATTTTCACATGTATCAGTGATATCACATTACTTGTGTAAAAAAATATGCAAAATATGGAAATATAATATTTTTACAATTATACGGTTTCTATGTTTCACCGACGACTGTTACAGTCAGTGACGTAGAAAGAAAATGCAGCCCCACGTGACATTTTGGACGACCGCAGGAATACTGAAATTGCTGTCAAAAGGCACGAGCGTTGTGGCTTAATAGAAGCTACGCTGTTGACAGTTACACATACGTGTGCAATACACGGTGTTAAAATGCAAGTACAACAATCATATTACAATAGGATTTACAGTAAAATGTTCAACATACGAATTGTGCAATATACTAATGCCACATTTTGATAATCAACCTCGAAATACACTGAATCATGCCTACTTGACATGTTGAGGTATGTTAAGTAGGAATAATGTTCTGTGATTCGAGATTTGAGAGTGAGGACCTAAAGTGTTAAGTAGCTAAGCGTGTATGTTTGAAGTTAAAAAAGAAAATCTAAAATTGGACCGGCCCTCCAGACATGCCTCTTGTCTGGAGCATATTCACCGTCAAATAACACATAAATATATTTATAGAATCAAGTAAATACGTACTGCCAGTTCCGGTTACAGCCAAAACACCGGAAGTCTTCTGCCCGTCGATTGTGTACGTATACGTCCCGGCATCACGTGACTGAACCTTCACCAGAATGAGTCTCTGAATTGCTCCCACAGTGTATATCATGATGTTCCCGCCAGTCTTGAGCTGGCGCCCGTCTACAGACCAAGTGCCTGTTTTGACGTCTTTTTTAGACACCTTCGCGTCCATGAAGACTAGTCTACCGGGTTTCACCGGACCAGTGGGAGTTACCCGTAGATTGGACGTAATGGTAATCCCTGACGCTAGATGAAAAGATAATAAAATAATAAAAATCTAGATTGCATGCAATATACTGATCATGACAATCAGTGTCGGTGTGTGTCGGTTCTCGAAGCTCTCATATTTACTATGACAGACCGACGTTTATTCAGTAATAAGGCCTTAGCCCCAAATACATAATATACTAGTGCATAGTTGTGGGCATGATTGGTTATATTGCACCTGTTCCACTATGAGACCAGAGTATAACCCTTTCACAAGTGCCTGATCGAGGTGGGTTTCTAATCCATGGAACCGGACACGAACTTGTGATCTATTCCCCCGGACCCAATTCTCGGCAATCTGATTGGCTCACGTGGTTACTGTTAGAGTTACGGTTAGGAGAATTGTTTATTTCATATTTTAGGTGATATGAGCCAATAAGATTGCCGTGAATTGGGTCCGGGTCCAGGGAATATATTGCAAATCCGGGTCCGGGACCGATATCTTGGCGAGTCCTACACTCACCTGCACATGGTTTACTGATACATTCCACTTCCTGGCTGCGCGTCTTTTCTCCAGGGCAAGCTTTCCCCGTGCCAGAGCGGAGTGGATTGTTACACTCCCGTGTACTGGTTCGAATCCGTTTGCCAGTTCCACACGTCTTGGAACAGGTTGGATCGTTCCATGGACCCCACTTACCCCAGGCACCATCGACTAGAATGTGGTAAAACTTAGATATTTAATACTACCCTTATTACATACCTAATAGTGTTTCTAAGTATAGTGCATACATCATCTAGTTCATTTCACACAACATTATAATAGCTAACGTTAGACATATTTCATATAGATATCATTAATCTATTTATCTCGCTAATAGCTACGAGCACGATGGGCTCTTTTTGAACACGAAGGCTTTATGAAAGGGTGCCTTGGTGTAAATCAGAATGTACGCCGTGGTTTTATAATAACCGGAAGTGACGTAAACCTGGATTTATTCCCAGACTTCCGATACTCATTTTGGAAAGCTCACACCAGGTTCCGATGTTATGAAAATTGTTCTGAGTATGATTGCATGCTCCTCAGTGTGCATGGAGATTTGTGAACAAAACTTACACAAAGAGGTTTCGAAACCTCGGGGTCAGGTGTTACTATGTAAGTGACTAAATGTGAACTAAACATACACAACCAAAAAAAAAGGTTAGGTGTCCTGTTCCATGATTCTAACAAAATGCTATCAGGATCCTGGCAGGACACTTTCACCTCGCGTGTCCTGGTTTACCTTTGAGCATCCACGTTAGGTGTCCTGGCCCGGACACCTACAGGACACCTAAACTTTTTGGGCCGTGACAATTCAATCCACAAACTATATGCGGGTTAACACCCTGCATGCAAACACGTACCGCCAGTTGCCTTCACCACTAGCTCAACGGAAGTCATCTGTGCACCGTAAACATACGTGTATGTCCCAGCATCGCTACGTTGCACGTTCATTAGAAGTAGCCTCTGAATTGGACCCAACGTGGATATCAGGACATTTCCATTCGAGGACAGCTTCTCGCCGTTTTTCATCCACTTGCCCGTCGTCACTCCACTGACGGACAACGTGGTGTCAATGAAGACTTGTCTCCCAGGATCAACAGGACTTGCCGGGTTGCTCCAAGCCGAGCTTATGATGGTCACAGGAACATCTGGAGGGAATAGTTTATTGTAATTCTTACCCAACATATGTACATTGTAATTTAATTGTAGTTTATTTTTGAGCATTCTTGTTAGGTGTCCTGGCCCGGACATCTAACAGGATACCTAACCTTTTTACTGTGGAAGTTGCAAAATTGGTTTCGCAAATTGATTCTACGTTCTAATAATGACCCAACACGTTATTTGTTAGAATTCAAGGGAACAACTAGTCCATTTGACATAAAGTTGAAATTAGGTGTCGATGGTGGCTTTTGGTAACAGCTGTAGTCACGACTCACATGGACATTGCTTCCTGTTGCAGATTGCTTGCAGGGTCTGTGTGTCTGATCCAGGGCAGGATGACCCCCCGCCAGAGGGAGGTGGGTTGTTGCACACCCGGGTAGTGGTTCGAATCTGAGTCCCAGTTCCACACGTCTTAGAACAGGCTTGATCTCTCCATGAACCCCAGTTACTCCAGGATCCGTTTACTGGAACATACAATGTTCCTTAATATGAAAACATTTGTCTAAGCCAGTTAATGTCTTCTCCCTGCTGGATGAGATACAGGGACGGAACAGAGTATCTCGAGGTTGCTGCCAGTATGGAGAGAGAGAGAGAGAGAGAGAGAGAGAGAGAGAGAGAGAATTCAATGAAAATTATTCTCTTATTGGGTAGTAACGGCATTGTGAACTATCATTGTGATAATGTCAAGTCCTGGGTCCCGATCCACAGAACAATCGTAACCTATATACCTTAGCATGAATTTGCTATGGCGCTACGATCTATTTGTGGAACGGGGGCCAGGAACTGAAATAATAACGTGGAAAAGTCTTTACGTTGCTATGTATATATTAATATGTACGAGAATGGAAAATGTGTGGTAGTGGTGGTGGTGGTGGAAGTGGTGTTGGTGTTGGTGTGGATGTGCGTGTAGTGTGTGTGTGTGGTGTGGTGTGGTGTGTGTGTGTGTGTGTGTGTGGTGTGCGTGTAGTGTGTGTGTGTGGTGTGGTGTGTGTGTGTGTGTGGTGTGCGTGTAGTGTGTGTGTGTGTGTGTGTGTTTGTGTGTGGTGTGTAATTATATATACAGTACAAAGATATAGATGTTACATTATGATTATCACGCGTGTTCTTGGCGTGTCCTATACTCACTTGGACATGGTCTACTGTTACACTTATCTTCCTGATTCCGTGTAGAGGATCCAGGACATATTACTCCGCCACCGGATGGAGGTGGGTTGTCGCACACCCGGGTACTGGTCCGATTCCGCTTCCCAGATCCGCAAGTCTTGGAACATGTCGCATCGTTCCATGGACCCCATTTACCCCAGCCTCCATTGACTGGAATTTTAAAACACCTCTTCTGAAGGATGGCCTTGAATTCTTATTAAACTATGACCCTATGGAAGGTTTACAATTTGTTGATGCTTAATATTTAACTACCATGTTAATTAACTAGCTTTCGGGAAATAAATGGTATCAATGCCGTGAATAACAAGCATGACATGATTTCTGTAGATAGATGTTGAAATCACTGTTTGGGGTACATTCTGTAGTTGTGCTAGCCATTATTGTCTATTTTATACGGGTATGTGAGGGAAGAATGACTATCACAAATATACCGAATGGTAAAGTGAAAGGAACACACATTATATATGTAAGTACTGTCAAGATCATAAGTCTGATTAGGATAAAGCAAATCGTAATCCTGAAATCAGAGTTGGAATACCGGTAATACCAAATCGTCGGCGTGAATTATAGAAGTTGCTTTTAATGGCATACAAATACCGGTTTGTTACATATTTCATGGTCAAACGTATTTTTACATGAAGGTATGTACATTTAGTGTGTCTACACAAGTATATTGGGTAACCAGTTACATTTCCCGCATATCCCACCGGTTTTTAATATTTCATATTTTATTATTTGTTAATATTTATATATGAATAGATGAATAGGGGTGCAAGTCTTGGAACAGGATGGATTGTTCCATGGACCCCAGTTCCTCCAGCCTCCATTGACTTGAATGTTGAGGATTTAATAAGAAATACTGTGATCAGGTTAGTTTTCCATTTAAAGTGTTAATATAAAGTAGCAAGAAACATATATATCCGAGACTAGCACAAATATGTACTGGGTTTAAATAAAATTGGCTATTGGTGTTTCTGTTCCAAGTTTCCGATTTGGGGCATTTAGGCTACGTTTAATGTTTACTCTTGTGTTTCTAAACACGTTTCATGGAATTTTACGAAATTTGACATTGCAAAAGAAGTACTACATAAGTACACAGCCCTAATATACGTGTTCAATGGACAGTGTGACGAATACTTCGAAATAGTGATTGGACATTAGTTATAACTGAATTTTGCAGAACTATTCACGAAACCATCGGAATAATAACGGAAAAAGTAAAATAATGGTAACGTAAAACGCATGCGTACTGCCACTTCCGGTCACCGCCATGACAGTGGAAGCCTTCTTCCCGTCTATAGTGTACGCGTAGACGCCCGCGTCGCTCGACTTAACCTTTATGATGAGCAGTCTCTGAAGGGAGCCGGCGGTTGATATAAAAATGGTTCCTCCTGTCGACATCTCCACTCCGTTTCGTGTCCAAATTCCTCTCTTTATGTCATTTTGAGACAAAGTCGCGTCTATGTAAACCAGGTCGCCGGGAGACACAGGACTCGGTGGGAATACCCGTATGTTTCCCATGATGGTGATAGCAGGACCTGGACGAACATGCAACCATGGTTACGATTAAGGCGTAACGTCCTATTCACCATACTGTACTAACTGTCACGAGACTTACATGTTAGTCTGGAGTACTGAACGTTTCCATTGAGTGTGTGTGTGTGTGTGTGTGTGCGTGTGTGTGTGTGTGTGTGTACGTGCGTGTGTACGTGTGCGTGTGTGTGTATACGTGTGTGTGTGAACGTGTGTGTGTGTGCGTGTACGTGTGTGCGTGCGTGCGTGTGCGTGTGTATGTGTGCGTGTGTGTGTACACTTCATGCATCCTCCCTCAGGCATCATTACAACACTATTTGTCCACGATGCACTCTGTGTCTGAAAGCTGTTCCCCGGACAGTTCAATCCACCGTGAGGTCGTGGATTATCACAACTTCTGCTCCTCAGCTGAATTTTTGTTCCGGCCCCACATGTCTTGGAGCACCCCAAACAGACCGTTTACCCCTGAATAAAATGTAGCTTAATTATTACGAGGTATAGATGTAAGTGTGTGTGTGTGTGTGTGTGTGTATGTGTGTGTGTGCGTGTTTGTGTGTGCGTGTGTGTGTGTACGTGTTTGTAGTAGTGCCTACCTGTGCATTGTGAAATTGAACACGATGCACTCTGTGTCTGATAGCTGTTCCCCGGACAGTTCAAGCCGCCCCGAGGTCGTGGATTATCACAAGCTCTGCTCCTCAGCTGCATCTTTGTCCCAGCCCCACATGTCTTTGAACACCTGCTCTGGTCGCCCCACACGCCCCAGCCAGACCATCCTCCGTTAATACCTGACAATAAATACGACACAGGTATGCAATACAAAGAAGCAAATTGACGGTGTCTTCTGCTGATGCCATTTCCTTGTAGAACGTCGTGAAACTCTTCCAATAGTACCGGATATGTGTGTGTGTGTGTGTGTGTGTGTGTGTGTGTGTGTGTGTGTGTGTGTGTGTGTGTGTGTGTTATTATATTCGGTTTGCTGCAATGTTCTAAATAGGGAGGCGCACTCTTAGAATAAAATAGAGAAATACAAAAACCTTTCCAAACAATCACAACACTGGGTGTTGTCTCCCCTTGCTACATTAATCGCTTGGACCTGCATCGAAGGTTTCCATCGTTTTATATATTGAGGACCTCTCGGATGGCAATTTGAAATATGTTCAACTTCTACAAAATGTGTGTAAACACTTGTTGTGTAATATTGTGAATTATTACACGTGATTAAATATACAATCTGACCAGAAATACTATGTAATTATCTTTTAAGTCTCAACATATCGATGATTTGATTGTTGGCGACATCTACCGTCCCTGACGTCAAAATGGACACCTTCCAGTTCACAGCGATTAATGGAGCAAAGATAAATTACTCCATGGTACCCGACTGATTGACTTAGAATCTGACATTGTTAGGAACCACAACTATTAATCAATACGGCAAATGAAGTAATCAGTTCAAGAAGATTGCATATTATTGTCTCTCTGTCGCTAATGAAACCATTAATACCTGAGCCTCTTGGGTAGTGTCATGCATGGCAGAACTAACCGTACCCCACCCACACACACACACACACGTAATGAACTTACCCACACACGTTGGAAGCGTGCACCGTTCTTTTCTTAGATCTGTGGTAGACCCCACACACGAGTTGCCTCCCCTAGCTGGGGTCGGGTTGTTGCAATCTCTTTTCGCCATCACTGTCCGTTCTATTCCGACCCCACACGATGCTATCTGAGTGCACGGGGTGCCCGTATATGCACCCCATGGGCTCCACCCGCCGTGTACAGGAACCACTGTATGAAAATATATGAAAAGGTCCAAGGAACACTGCCGCACACTATCGTTAAGCACAACGATAAAGATGATGATATATGCAAGCTTCTTTAGATGTGGTATATTTAAATTTAGAAAATTTTGTTGCTATGATTCTACCAGAAAAGGTAAAGTAAAATGCATGCTAGAATATAAATTGCATTAAATAACTGTACCAAAATGAACTGCACCATTTTAACGACTGCTGTACATCTATTTTTTTCTATTAACCAATTGTTCTGAACTTTGATTGCTACTTACAGCGTTTGTTTAATGATATCACATCCGTGTTTTTATGAACACAACGCATTTTGTCCTTGTACTACGTAAGTGAAGTCATGTTACATTATAAATGTCAGTGAGATGAAATTGCACGAATCCCAACAACTATTATATTGGACAGATGAGTAGGATGTGTTTTTCTCTGACGAACTAAGTTCATGCAATGCCAACGTTTCATCACCAGGGCATACTTCACAAACATACATATTGCTATTTTCGACATGGATACTTTCGTCAGATATTCAGTGTGTAGTGTGTATTTATTTGCTGACACAACAACTACGAATGAATGGTCAGGCCGCTGTTATACCTCTCCTACCCGCCCGATCCCACCCCCGGAAGACATACCTCCTTGATCCACACGAACAAACCCAGAGATCTGAGGCAGTGGATAGGCTATGTAGTCATAGCGACCCTCGTCAGATTCCCGGATGTTGGTGATGGTCAACCTATGATACCGCCCCACGACGGAATATCTGGTTCTATTGCTGTCAGTGACCATTCTGTAGTTGAAAAGCCAGACACCCTTCTGCGTGGTGGATTTGGCGTCGATCTGCAGAGTTATCGTTCTTCCTTCTATAGCCACCACGTTGGGGCCAAACTGCAGAATGTCTGTCCCTGAAAGCAAGACATGATAGGGATGTAAGAGAAACGTTCAGATTTTCATTTTATTTCGTTACGCCCTTACTTGGTCGTAGGGATCTACTCTACAGTAAGAGACTCTTCTGAATATTGCCATTTTCGAATTATGGATATTGCCAATCTGCAGAATTTCTGTGCCCAATATTAAGAGCGGATAGTAATGTAACAGAAACGTTCAGATTGAGTAGAATGAGGGGTTTTAAAACGTGTGTGTCCATTTTAGTTCGTTACGCCATTACTTTGTCATAGGGATCTACTCCACAGACTTCTGAATATTGCTATTTTCGAATTAAGGTTACTGCTAATCTGCTGAATTTCTGTGCTCGATAACAAAAAAAACTAGCATTGTAACAGAAAAGTTCAGATTAAGTATCGCGATAATATTTATATGATTGAACGACTCACTGATACTTGTAATTTTTTTTCATCAGCAGAAATAAAACTGGTGAATTTTACAGACAGAAATGACGTTAAACTATGAAATAACTAGACGCGCTGGTGAATTTAACCGACAGAAATTACGGGAAATTAAGAAATAACTACACGCGCTGGTGAATACAAGCAGCAGAAATGACGTTAAACTATGAAACAACTACACGCGCTGGTGAATACAAGCAGCAGAAATGACGGCCACATTTACGTACCTCCCTGACGCGGATTTACGGTGAGATATCCATCCACCCTTCCTTTGGACGTATAGTAGTAATATATCCCCTCATCGGTCCGCCGGACATTCGTGATGGTCAGCTGGTGGACACGTCCGGACACCGAGTACTTTGTCCGAGCGGTATTCTGGATATACTGGTTTCTCTTAAAGTACCAGGCGCCTTGTTGCTCTAGAGGAAGCGGATGTTCCACCTGCAGGGTAACGGTGGATCCTTCCACGGTGGTGACGTTCTTCGCGAGCTGGTTGCCTAGAAAGAAGAATATCATTGTTATCTAAAGAAAACAATTTGTATTTACAAGGTTTATATTCATAAATGTGAGGCACTAATTGCTGAAAATTTGTCCGGAAGTGGCGTCAAACACCATAGAAAATATCTATGCATGCCAATGCAAAATCTTATGTTACATTACGTCGTTTCAAGTATGAAGATACTATACTGAATTCCTTTTAAACTATCATATTATGTCTGATTCCACTATATTGAACACATGTTTATATAATATTATTTAGAAACGTATGCTATATCTCCACAAATATATGAACATTCAATGTGACTTTAAGACTATTCTTTATATTCATAATGTTATTTTATTTTACTATTTAGTGAAAACGATTTCATTCATTTTGATGACCATTTGTGCCTCCTCACCGCCGATGCATGGTCCTGGATTGCACTTCCGGCTGCCTGACCGCCTTGTTTCGCCGAAACATCCCGAACCCCCGTACTGTGGTAGTGGGTTGGTGCAGGACCGAGTGCTTGCAGTGGGTACCACCCCCGATCCACAGGACGTCGAGCAAAGACCGGTGTCTTTGAAGTCAGTCCACGCAGTGAAGCCACCATTAACTAGAGGTGACAGGTAGGAGAAATATAGTAAAGGGGCCATTAACTATTGGTAGGACAATTATAGTTAATGTTGGATTGTGTTAGTGATGTTTTCAAATGACCTAGGATTTATACTAATATACCCTAAGATATGAACTGTTATTTTGAATTGGCCTAGGACATAATACCTTAGGACATAATCTAAATCCGCTGTTTTCAAATGTTGATTACACTGAGTGAAACATTGGTAACAATAGAACATAGATACTAGTATTTATTAACTACCATTCAATTTGGTATTTATTGTTCGTTGTCTTCCTAAGATATTGCAATAAATCGCATAAACTTCGAAATTCGTTTTCATGAACTATGACCTATTAGTTGAACCTGTTGAACATGAACATTAGGTATTTGTCATTATTGCGTTTTCTGTTGCTGTGTTATGGATAAGTTTCCTATGTCGTCTGCTAGACTCACTTGGACAAGTCTTCATGTTACAATACTCCTGATTGGTCTGCGAGTTGCTTCCAACGCAGTATCTTCCTCCACCAGAGGGCGCTGGGTTAGTGCACGTCCGGGTACTGGTTCGAGTTTTCGTTCCGGGACCACATGTTTTAGAACATGACGGATAGTTCCATGAACCCCACGAACTCCATTCGCCATTAACTAAGTTGACTAAAACATAAAACAGTGTTCATCATTACATCTACATTAACTGTTTTATTCTGGAATTAATATTGCTATTGTCTTTAGCATGCTCGCTGATCATTACAAGATCATTGTCCTTTAGTGGCTACTAAAGCTTCGTGAAAAGGTTCGGACGAAGGCAATTATCATTTAAACCAGATTTATAATATTGACTTCATTCAGTGTAGCTCCGCATAGTTAAGTTATATGCTAGAATAAATAAGTAACACTATTAACAGTTCTATGTTCGGTTTGCTACAATGTTCTACCATATAATAGAAGTAAGCGGCAAACTGTCTGAATAAATGGAGAGATACAGAAACCTTTATAGACAATCGGAACAATGTGAGTTATCTCCCCCTTTCACGGAAATCGGACATTAAGCCGATAAAAACAATCCTAAAAATACATGATCATACGACATGATATATAACAGTCACCCACTGTATGCATAATTATAAATATAATACCAGTATAATATTTTAATTAATTTAAAACAATATTTACGATGGTTTTTTTAATAGTTAATTTCCTATTCCGGTAGTATTGACAACTTTCCTATGTTACCTTAGGACATAATCTAAATCCGCTGTTTTCAAATGTTGATTACACTGAGTGAAACATTGGTAACAATAGAACATAGATA
>JAUTBT010046893.1:0-16396 GCA_032361225.1 Lepetodrilus schrolli | reverse complement strand
GCCACTCGTGATAATATAGCCTCCACACTTCACTCGATGACATAAAACATGATATTTGAGAAACACAGTTAAGTATCCTATATTTCCTTTTGCATTAGCAATACCGCGTCACATATTTTTGTTGTAGTTATTTCCTCATATTTTCCCCAAGTATATACTTATTCTCGTCTTCTAGTCACAGCGCATATTAGAGGTTGCCATAGTTTTAGCGGAAAAGGGCAGAATACTGATATGGAGACACTGTCTACCACGGCACACTAATAAGGTGAACTAAATGTATAATACGTGCAGAAAATCGATAAACACAATGTATCCGTCAAATCTTGCATTACAGTTTGATTATATTTCGTCATTATTTTGCTTCCAGAGTTTACTATTATAATGTATAGGTCTACAATATTTGGAACTTGTAAAAGCGTACATGAATAAAAAAGGATATTGATACTTCTTAGAAAATTACACGTAGTCACTTAATGACTAGGGCTTACTCATTAATTTGGTTTCCATTTTAAAATTTGAATTCATATGATTTACCCTAATCCATTAATATTCTGATTTTAGATCAGCACTGTAAAATTAACCGGTTTGATGGGAAATTCCAAGTACATCCGGTAACATTGACGGAATTCTACGAGTCGCTACGATTATCTCATTCGGCCATCCTCGGGCTACTTCCGAAACGTCAGATTTTCCCTCGGACCTATGAATGAGACCCCGTAATTTGCACGGAACTTCCGTCCGGAAGTCCGGCGAACACCCAAGAACACAAAACTCGAGTCGCGATCCCACGTGACTCCAACACGCGAACGTATTCCCTGATTCAATAGGGTCAACAAGAGTTGTGACGTCAGCCAACAATGCGCTCTGCACTTGTGACTGCCTACAGTCTTTCTGATTGGTCAGTAATTCCGTTAACACTCGTGTTACGTTCTCGGTTGTTTTATCTAAAACTATTGTGGGTGCTAATGCGCATGTGAAAGAAGCACTCGACTCGACTCTCCAGTTCCCAAAATAAATCCCTTCCTAGCATTCATGTCGGAGGAATTATGTTCCAAGGGGAAGTGACTCGAGCACGTTCAGATTATCCGCGTACTCATCGACGGCGAGGTTACCCGGATGGACGATGACTTGAAGAGTAGGCCGATACTGACCATAACGTACGAGTCAAACTTTTTTTACAGTGAATATCTTCTGGCACTGATTTTACACCGCTTCTATTTCACTGATTACGGTATGGTTAGCGTATGGTGTCGAATATAAAGGTAGCAGTGATAGGTTGTGAAGGGATGCACGATAAAACTTTACACCAGTGCACACATTCCGGGTAAAAACGGAAATGAGTTGGAGTGACACCGCTGTTGGTGGGCCACGTGAGAACTATTAAATAATGCTAGGCTTACATCCATTTATGTGGGCGAAGACATTATATAGGATTGACCAGCTACTATTTAGGGCGTTAATAGCACCATGGTAAAAGGTTGGGCTTCGGAGTCTTCGGAGCCAAAACTCGGTAGCAATGTTCGCGAGTTACCTTTCTCACACAATCATGATAGGATGCGCTGTCTGTACCGTGGCAATGCAGTTGTCATGGTCTGTTAGTATCAGCTGATGCTCGCAGGCTTACTGCAACATTCAGTGTCATCACCCACAGAAATGCATGTAAACTGAAAAGCCGTGGTAGAAGTGAAATAATCTTGAAAGCGGCTTTAAACCCCAATGCTTCTGTATTCATCATGGGCCAGATTCAACTTTATCTTGCTGAACTGTCTGTAGTCCATCCTCGAAACATCGGTCTTTATGACTACTTAACATCCATCAAATATTTGGTCATAATGGCAGGGATTTCGAAGATGACGATGACGATATTCTACTCTTTCTTTAATATAGATACTAGTATGAGGGAAGACCAAGATCATACTAAAAGAACCGTCTCAATCAATAGTATATATATATATATATATATATTACTATGCTCCCCTGATAGATAACTGAACACTTTGTACAATAACAGTTTCCAACACGGGGAAATGCATTCCCTAGCATTTCACATCAACGTATTGCGCATGACACTCTCTTGGTGATTTCGTGCAGCATACTTTAAAATTTGACGCTTTCAGTCTATCGATGTACTGTCCCCTGACCAGTTCAAGACTGGGTTCCTGGCAGTTACTAATGGCAGGGAGGTCACTCTTCTTCCGAGATCCTGAGGTATCCACTAGAATTGTAAAATGAAATATAATTTTCAATAATTACTAGACTATACTGGATTCATAGATACGAAGCCTTCGTAATATGCTATACACTATTCTTAATCAAAAGCTGTTAATGTATCTACAACAGGTGGCTTTCCATAAAACCATCAGCCAGTAAATAATTTAAACCTTGGATACTTTTCACGAATGATCAAATATTGGGCAATGGTACTATAAAGGAAGAATCATAAACAGTATATCCCGTTGACTGTGGAAGCGAACATGGTGTTTGCTGTTTCAAAAATACATTGTTCACCCTTCCGTATATATTGCTACGTAGCACTAAATATATTCTGTATAAAATGCTTATATGATTAATAATCGAACAATAGTGTGATGTAATTCGGTGTTTAATAAGTATATTCAATTGGGATATCAGGGACTAACAAAAATATGTCCATTTATTGTGTCAATTATTGTGCTTAAATACATATATGTGACCTTTAGAAGTATTTTAGTTATATAAATTGATTACGACTGTTTAAACAACTAAAATAAATTGATTACCACTGTTTAAACATGTGCATTTCTGGGATGCTATACTACGTATTTGTAGGTAACTCACGAACGCAACGAGGTGTTTCTCCGCCCCATCCATTCCATCCGCACAACAGGTTTCCTTTCTCCAGTAGTCTGTAGACAAAATCACAGACAAAATTGATGACGTCGTCGTACCGGTAAGTTGTCCTATCGTGTCTTCCATAGTATCTCCCGTGGGCAATACCACCTGGACCAAGACATTCGAGGTCTGCGGACAAGGAAAAGAGGAAGCTGTGTGACCATCATCCCTACACCCAGGGCGTACATAATTCCGTTCAGGACTCATCTCACGTGGTACCCCTGGCACACATCTAGACGGAAACCTGCGCAAACAGCCAACCAATGAAATCATTTCCCAGATGAATTTAGAGTAACAATCTATCCAATGAAATAAATTGTAGCATTGTTCTATTTAGAGATCATAAACTGTTTGTGCAAGTTTCTCTTCTTGTCTGTATTTTTATCGTTTGTTTTGTTTATTTGCGTCGTTGTATGGTTTTTTTAAACACGATACTGTCTAATTGATCTATGTATTGATTATATAGTTGATGTACTCCTTTGGAGAAAAAAAACCCAACATATATTCATCTATCAGTGACAGTGTATTTTCCATAAAAGGCTAATGCATTCTTACAAAAAGAAAATCGTTTAAAGTAGGACTGCTCAACATTGCAAGGACCACAGGCAGGGGTGTAGCCAGGGGTGATATGCAGTGCAGGGTCATATGTTAATAATGCCCATCGCTCACGGAGGGAATTGTGCTGTGCACGCGTGGCAGAGAGCGCACCACTAGATAATTCCCACACATAGTAGTCCGCAAACGGAGGGTATTGTTCTTGCCAGAGTGCCGCTCTGCCACGCGTGGCCGAGTGCTCAGCACTATTCCCTCCGGGTGCGGTGGGCCTTAGTTGGACTGCGGGAATTCAGTTCCATAGTCAAATACAAAATTATCTGCAGGCACGGACCTTATAGTACCTACGCACCTGATGGGTGTCTTATGTATAGGATAACATCCTAGTAATAGACGATTCGTGGGAAAGAATGTCCGAAACCGCTAGGGGCGAGAACATTGCTTTTCACGAATTGACCGTTACCAGGATGTTATCTGACTTAAAAATACAGCACACATTTCACGTGCGCTTCGTGAGTATGCCTGTTCTCAACTTGGATTGTCATGCACAATGCACATCGTATTCCATGCACGCTGCAGGGACACGTCGTGAAGCACGTGCTGTTGCTGACTACGGTGTTTCAAAAGACATGATGGATTTTGGTTGCCTCCTTTGTAGCCTGGATTGCTAGTGGTAAAACATGTGGGAGTTGTTTAATAATAGTTACTATACAGATTCAGATTTAAGAAGACGTGCTGATTCCGACATGAGTGGTTACAGAATAATGTACGACATAGCGACATGGATTTGTGGGTGGGAAGTGGCAAAGTAAACGTGTAGGGATGTAGATGGTGGATGAACAATGCTTGATTAATTATGCAGCAGCAAAAGTAAGTCTCGTAAGTACTCTTCGGCTAAATATAACATAAACTATCAGCTTCGGTACGAAAGATTAAATCTAAAAGAATAACCATCAGTAAACTGTTTTAACATTAACGTAAATTATGATGAGTTTCTTACCGATTGCTTCTGATAAAAGCATATCTTCCAAATATATCAACGTAACCTTATGAAGTACAGATTTGGTGTGCTGAACATAATCACATTTCCATATCAGTAATAGTATTCTGAATAGAAAGTATTGGTGTTGAATTATTCTGACTATGATAGTATAATTGTATATCTGTTAACAGTCTTGTAATAGGTTGAGCCTGTTATGAGCTATATATCATCCACTCGGTGCTACTTCTGACTATGATAATATAATTGTATATCTGTTAACAGTCTTGCATTACCATACAAGATAATGCTTGGAATAAGTACTTGACTGTTAACTAATTAATTAAGATATTATAATCATGTTTATGCTAGTATAAATTCCAAAATAGGTGAGCTTACTAATTTATTTATGCGACTATCTGGATTTGTTTGACGATATCTGACCCTGATTTCTCGAGAGAGATAGAAAAAAATCAGAACAGTTTGTAAATGAGTTTTGTCCAGAGAGCTAGCTTGCAGTTAATAATTGGAATAAAATTGTTTTATTTTTCTACTGGGTCGCTGTGGGTCTGAGAATGTTTGGGAATCTCTATACAATAAATGCGCTGTCACTATTACCTGAAAACTTGCATAGCGGTGTTACATTTTACTGATTTTCAGAACAAGTAGTGGTAGATGGAATATGAACTAGTGGAATATATTACGGTACTTGTTTAAGCAAATGAATGATATATGTTAATATATATTCATTTAATAGTTCACCTGTCTCTTAAACTATTGATGATTCTATTTATAAAATATCATGGGATTTCAAATGGCTTCATATGTGTAAGGATATGTACAGCTTAATTTGTTAAGACACGGCAATAATATAACTGGATAGCGACATAAATACCGGATATGGACACAATCATATCTAAACACGTATACGTACAACCACGGCAATATATCACGAATTATTGTTAATCACTGGAATTAAGTTAAAGAAAATATCAAAGGTGGAATTCTCCATATATTTCCAGCTTATGAATTACCAATGTAAACTTGGCACGTTGGTTTGGTATTAATGAATACATTATTACCTGCAAACAAATAAGCATGTTATTCAGTTAGCGCTGGGTCGTGTATGACGAAAGTTATCTTGATTATTATTTTAGTTGAATCTAAACGCACGATTGTGTCAGTGAGCGCATATTTTAAACATTTTAATTATTGTATCAAATGTGGTTTGGTAATCATGTCGTGTCGTGTCGTGTCGTGTCGTGCTATAGCGAGGGATATCATCATCAATCATACCATCAGCCAGCCACAGGCAGACAGGTCATGTCAAGATCAGACCAAGTTCACAAAGGAAACGAAATACCAGACCACGTTAAAACACGACCTCCATATAACACAGCAGAGGCAAATCAAGTCAAGGCGAGACCAAGGCCAGAAAGGTCAAAGACGATCACACACCACGTAGTAGCATGGCAGATTTAAAATAGAATGGCGAAAGCCAACCTATGAAACATCACCATTCTCATGAAAATTTATTTTTCAACCACTTATGGGAACAGATTGCCCGAGAAGCCAGATTATGAGGTCACACCCAATTGAATGTACATTGCCAATGACGAGGCATCGCCAAGGGCATTTACATACTCGACACAATCAGGTTGCCCAAAATAAAATTACGATGTTATATGCCCATAAAACAAAACTATAAGTCTCAATCAATACAAATATGAAGTTAAAAGTTGTAGCTATGCATAGGTAAAAAATAATTTACAGATGGAATCCACACGGAATTGAATACCTGCTTGTACAGGTATATTAACCTTGCATATTTTGATGAAATATCACGTTATAAATTTTCATATCATAAATTGAAATGATATTTTCGCAATATTATTGAATATTAATTCAACTAAAATCGCTAGGAAGTAATTAGCTACTATTTCCACTTCATTATGCAGTTTATTTTATGATGATACATGGATCGTTTATGAATTTATGCCGGTTTGAAGAGATTGTATCATGTAGTATACGTTTCATGATTTTCAACCTAAACATTAAAGAAAGAGCTATTTCCAATGGAACTGATTATTCGGAAATATGTACATGGTATTTGTTTTCTGCAGTGTAATCTGTACACAGAAATTGCATTTTTGAGGTGTTCCGAAGGTTAACTTTGAAACGCAATACAAAATTCACTTGCTCATCGCACTCCGTTCAAAACGTGTAATAAATCTACTTAGGAAAGATATATTCAGCTTCAATTCTTATATTTATACATACCCTTAGTACAAATATTTTGAGTATACATTATACTATTTTTCAATCAAATGTTAACATAGTATCCATGATTGTTGCTTCAAATGTAAAGTCCGCAATGCGTAGAGTCCGCAGAGGCAATTTTAGCTTGAATTCTGCATCATCTAAATTCTAACTTCTAATGGTTACTATTACTATTTCTAGTATGTATCGAGTGCCTCTAAATTAATTTTATCATTATCTAATTAGTGTTAACATTTTTAATAATTCCAATTGATGAGGTATATTTCCAAGATTTGTAGCTTGTATGTAAGAATAACATGACGCGGTGGCTAAGTACTTGAACATGTAATTACTATGCTATATTATATTTTTTAATTTAGAAAAACATGGTTTATTTTAATGTTTTTGATATGAACATCAGTTCTAGAGGCCGCGACACCACTATTTAAGTTACGGTTAACGTTAAAACGACCTCATTCTTTAGTCATTCTTTAGTCATATTAGTATATATTTGTATCTATACTACGTAAAAAGTATTCACATAAGCCTTATGTGAACCCTAAATAGCTAATTTCGGAATTTATTACTATAGCCATTGAAGTATCAATGATGATTTTTTTTTTACTTGCAACATGTCTTCCCTTGTGTATTCTATTGAGATATTTACATGCTCAATACTAATCTGTGTGCTGCTGGTGTTATCTATATATATAACACAATTTCTAATCATATCTGGCTAGATTAGCAGTTGATAAAGCTAATTTAATTGAATAGTGCTTGACACTGCTATAATTGTAGAGTCAAATTTAGAGACAAAATGAAGTGGTGGGTCTTGCCATTCAAGATAGTATAACTTTTTCTTAGGAAAGAGATAAGTCTCTGAAATTTGGAATTCTTCATCTTTATTATCTTAGCTAATAGAGTAACACAACCCATTATGTTAGTAAGTTCATTTTTGGTCCCCTGTGAAAGCATTTTGTTTACGTGATTGTGTCTTACATTTAAGCGTAGAAATACACAGCCCGTTAGCATTGGAATTTGAAACGTTAGACGGATCCATTGGTTTCTTATTATGACGTCAGTTTTGCACCATGCTTGTCTGTGGGGCGAATAAGTCAATGATGAAGTAAAGCTTTGATTTCCATGTGTTGTACCATACTTTCATAGTTGTATTAACATTTGAAATGGTTTATAATACATTTATTGAAATGATAAAAACCGAAGGACGATAAACGTGTTGCAAACCTTTTATTTGAAATAAATAGCCAGAGCCCTTATATTTATGACTGTCCATTGGTTTTCGGAACCTATGGCCATTATGAGTATTTCCTTCGTCACAACAGATTCCCATTTTCCCGACCGGACAGACGCAAGCGTTGATCTCCAAAGGTGCACTTAGCATTACAGCGTCTTATTTTGCGAGAACCTTCCCCATCATCGCACGCTCTGAAACCTTGGCACTCCGGGAGATTTGTTTTCCAGACCGAACGACGGCGTATTTGACGTCCATGGCACACCTTGTTGCATCCTGACCACTGTCCCCACTTCGCCCACTTACAAAGGCACGTGTCCCACGTGGCAGTTTTTTTACCACTGGTCAAACCGAGAACCACGAGAAGAAACAGAATGGTCGTCGGATGTCTCATGTTTCGTCTCATGAGACAAACGATATGAAAGTGAGAAGTCATGAATTAGAAATCACCGCGCGCAATCCAAAAGTCGTCGCTGTAATGTTATGACGTCAGTGAGTAGGTAGTATACCTCCATAGACGTTCAATGGGTATCACATACCCGTTACCCTTACCTTCAGATCAATACTACCAGCTTCAGCTTGGCTCTCCGAGAAGCGCAAGGAAGAGGCTACCTAGCTGTTCAAGTCCGCATGGTATCGCTTCGTTTTAGAATAACTGGTCATCAAACGACGACAACTACATTGCGAATCTCTGTCTGATGCAAAAGGTTGGTAACCATGCTATAACTTAAGGTTTGTTCCTTAGAATAGATTACATTATCTGTGTGGTATCGAAACATGAAGAGATGATTTAAACATAGTCATTGCAGTAAATGCGTGGTGGAAATGCCAGCACGGTTTGTTTATGATATATACGATAACAGTAGAAAACCATAACGCTTTTCTAGCAAATAATTAATACGTGTCTCAAATTAAACAAAGACTTTGAAATGAACATTCTTTCACAGGCGTGACGTAGTTTTTATCAAATAATTCACTAATTAATGTTCTCACATGATTTGCCTATTTGAACTAATCGCACCTTAGAATATTAAACTAGTAATCACACAACTCTACCAGTATCTTAGATGTGATCATCAGTGCTTGTATCAACACTTTTATCACTGCACTATCAATGTCGAAATTTCTATATTTAATGCATACAAGCACAATGATAGATGATCGTTTTGTACCGAACTTGAGCTTGCGTTCACCATCTCGTTTATCTTCTACCAAAAATAGTTTTCATCCCCCCTCTCTCTCTCGCCCTCTCTCCTCTCTCTCTCTCTCGCTCTCTATCTCTCTCTCTCTCTCTCTCTCTCTCTATCTCTCTCACTCTCTCTCTCTCTCTCTCTCTCTCTCTCTCACTCTCTCTCTCCTCTCCCCCCACACACACTACACACAAAGAGGCTAATGCGATATAATAATTACTTTTCGGAACGATTAACAATGATGTACCGTTTCTGTTTAATATGTAATAAATTGTATTTAATTAGGTATCGTGTAACAGCTACAAGTTGTACACCGATTTCCATCAATAGTATCACATGCTGGGAGACTGAGACTGTCTAGACAACAATCTAAGTCATCACGGGTAGAATTCTTGAATAATGAGCAGGGATATAAGAAAAATATTTGGGAATTTTATCACCCTCATTGAACGTTGCCCGTTGGAGAACATAAGGACACTACTTTGTGCGTGAAAGAGTGGATTCTTGCACATATACCTAAGCTAAACAGAGTACATACGGGCAATAATAAATAATATATCGATGTAGCTAAATTCAAACTATATTATCCAAAGCCTCGATATTCTGTTCGAGTCGCTTGAGGACAAAATGGAACTATTTTCTGTAATGACGTAGCGCGTAGCGATTTGTGTTGTCCTATTCCACAGTGACTAATATTATAATAGTGTACGTCACGAATCACTAAAGTGAAATTCGAAGATTCGACAGTAGAAAATGAGTCATATGGATCATGAAACCAGAAGTTTAGAGTTCAAACATATACATAATAGAAAGGTTCGTTTCTGAACCGGCCTACTCATAAATCGATGTTGCGACGGTTAAACATTTTCCTGCTGGATTAGACACAGGCACATCTCTTTAGAGCAACACCGTTGGCCTCCAGCATGGAGGGGGTTAAACAATCCAACTACATGTACACCTGTATTACAATTCTCTAGATACACGTATTACAAATATCCAACTACACTAGTATTCCTAACTACTGTCTACACTATTAATAAAATATCCACAAACAAATCCAATCGTTAATGTAACATTATATGACATAAGCAAAGAGACGATTGGATTTGTTTGTGGATAATAATGATGTATGTGGAGTTTTATAATAAGAGTGTAGATGTATATTTGTAATAACTGTATCCAGAGAATTGTAATAAAGGTGTACTTGGAGATTTGTAATAATGGCGTAGATGGATATTTGTAATAAATGTATCCAGATAATTGTAATTAAGGCGTACTTGGATATTTGTAATAATGGTATAAATGGATATTTGTAATAGGATATATGTGGAGGTTTGTGATACAGGCGTAGGTGGATATTTGTAATAAGGATGTAGGTGGATATTTGTAATAAGGATGTAGGTGGATTTACGTAAAAAGGATATTAAGTGATGAACTTTAGTATGGAGGCTCTAAAGGCCACAACGGTAGATGATTATAGTATACTTAATTTCCTATATGTTCGAGATGTTAAAAGATATATAACAAATGTGATACATATAATAGCTTTGTTTTGGTAGATATCCCAATATCCTTCCAATCGCTACTTTATATTGAAGTGTTTTCACAAATAATCATCACTTACCTCGTCTAAACTCATTTTACAAAAAGATTTGCTGACTTATTCTTGAACGGATGATGCATCTAAGTAATAATGACATTTAAAGTTAGAAAAACATCGCATTATCTTTGAAAACAGAAGTACTATATTCACTCCCTTCACTGGTCAATACATCTTAATAACCATTTCCCATGTAATGGTCATAGATAAATCTTTCAGCGGTCTTCCAAAAGAACGATCACAGCGCGCCTTTATTTTTAGCCAGTATTACGGTAGTACCTTATAAGGGCAAAACGTCACTGAACGATAACGAGGCTACTCGTTCAACAGGTAAACAATGGGGCGTAGCCATATTTTACTATCATTTTACATGTACGTAGCACATAATTTGCCGTTCTGTTGTCATGAAACTAATAAAGCATAAATTCATGATTATGTGTTTTTGGTTAATTGAAAGCATATATAATTTTTTTAATATATATACTTTTAGATAGCTAAATTATTGACCATATAAATTGGCCTTTGTAAAAGATGGTTAATATTACAACAGTTGTCACTCCGTGCCCAGCGGACTCTTGTTTGAAATCATAGACCAGAATACAGTCACAAATTCAAAGTTAACGCTTGGCCTTCTATTCAAACATTATTTATTTATATTAATATTCAAATAAACCAATGTATAAATACAATTCAGTATCATCAGCTATCTTCAAACATTTGCAGAGCGATAGTTGCATTTCTTTTCCCTATGATTAATGTATAAGAAACTGTCGCATTTAGGATGTGCTGACATTCATAGAAAACACGAACTGATAGTCACTGGGCTGTGTGCGAGTTGACGTTCATATAAATATTAATAATAAATCATTTTCTTCCAACGTCATCTGCTGACATTATTTGAAGTTATTTCACATGATGATATCATAGTACCTTTAACGTTAACACATGCTTAAAATAATAATAGTATTTAAATATTTATTAATGGACTCCTTAAGGGTATCAGTAAACCATTGTCAACCAGATTTTCTTGACATTTTAAATACATTACAGGTAAAGTTAATATTGTTAATATTGATATGCCTCCCAGTTTAGTAATGTGTACATATTTGCGAATGTTTAGTGTTATTATTAATTCTTTCAGATATTACAGGCTGAGATGCCCAAAGAATTATGGTTGAAAATAGGTCTGCTCCTCTCCTTAATCACGATAGCTACAGCTGACACCAGTTTGATGACAAAAGTGGTAGGCCTCTCTCTCTTGGACGATTTCGACCGGGTCACTATACTCTGTATCTGAAATCGGTGTCCATCTCATTAAACATCTTTATTTTACATGCAGCTTGCACTTGTTAAAATACAGATATTTCATAAATATTAGAACATAAAATAGTATATATTACGGAGAAGCCGTCGATAGCTAATTGCACATAAGTGATACAATGCCATAGTTTATATGTAAATTATCAAATGCGTATTATTACTACAGAAACTTACCTAAATGTTTTCAGATAAAGAGTATAGTGACCTGGTCAAAATCTCACAAGTTCACAGAGGCATGTGGGTAATATCCTAATGATTTCGTGACGTAGAAACCCAGCAACAATGAAATGTATATACTGGAAGTGTTTAAAACACTGCTAAATCGTAAATCGTGAAATAGCATATGATCATCTTGTGACGTGGGAAAACAGATATTTTTACTCGTGGCTGCGCCATTCATGAAACTATCTCCTTTCCCACGTCACTCGATGAGAGACACGTAGAGAATCTCACCCAAGTGTCTTGGAATATCAACTATATCAACACGAGTCGTGAAAGTTATTAAATACCGAGGCTTAGCCGAGGATTTAATATCTTCCATCGACGAGTGTTGCTATATTTAATATTCCAAGACACCACGGTGAGATTCTATTTATCACCCAATATCATTTTCAAGGCATTTAAGAAGATAAATGACACATCATTTAACTGTGAAGTCATTGCACTCAGACTTCATAGCAATGCTATGACATCACAATGGTAGCGATGACATCACACGGTAGAACAATTAAATAAACCACTAATTGGGTCAAACGATATCTACTGCACAGACTTAGTATAAATGCTATTTCACTAGACACATGAACTATCCTCTATATATTTATTGATATTTTCGACCGCGCGAGCCAAATGTTCACAGAAACATTCGTGAACCAGGACTCAAATATTAGTAACTATGGCCTTATGGATATTGTTATTATTATTATCACCATTATACCATCACAATGACTACCGCCATTTATGGATAGTGATGTTAATAGTATCATTATTATCATCATCATTATCATCATCATCATCATCACAATCATTAGTTATCATTTATGGATATTGAACGATTTTTAGATAGATCAGTTCTCTCAGACGAAATCCGGATGTGAGCTTCCGGAAACTGTCAATCTAATGGCGGGATGTTATCCAACGAGAACATACGACATGCATAGACTTCCGGCAAGGACAGTGCCAACTGGTGTTACCTGTGTTTTCAACAAGAGAGAGAATCTCATGTATACATGCTCTGATAGTGGCGTTTGGATCCAAAGTAAGAACAGACATGACTCATTCTGGTCTAGTTTCCGAATTAGGGCGGGTGGTAGCGCAATGGTAGAACATTTATAGTTCGGAGCCAAAGGCCCCAGGTTCAAAGCCAGTGACGGGAGCCCGACATTTTATAATGACTAAATGTACACATGTTTATCTATATTGGATTTAATGTCCCCGGACCCGGACCCGGATTTTCGATCTATTCACCGGATCCGGACCCAATTCCCGGCAATCTAATTGGCTCACGTGACCAGAACTATGAATAAAATAACCACATGAGCCAATGAGATTCCGGGAATTGGGTCCGGGGAATAGACCATAAATCCGGGTCCTGGGAACATACCTCACCTACATACGAGATTCTCGTCCAACAAAGATATCTCCCACGTTGTTTAAGATCATATTATTGCATAATTGTTTAATTTTTTGTTTAGTTTTTAGTGATCAATAAATATATTTATTTCCTATCCAATGACCCCCCAAGGGCGGCCGCGTCGGAAGTGGGGTGTTACTTGTGCCGTCACAGATCCCTCTCTCAGAAACCAAGCTATGCATTCACATTGGTAGTGTTTTTCTACCAGCTGGATAAATTACACATTTATGTGCATGATGAAAGAAACGACATCTTACCACTCTGAGCTTGGGGTTTTATGTATGTTTAGGCAGTATACAGGGCCTATAAAACAGACCCGAAACACTGCCTCGGACTCGAGTTCACAGATAGTCTTCTCCGACGTCCGCACGAACAGTCTATATTTAGAACAGAGCCCTGTTCGGAAAAACCTCCTTTGCATTTATAGCGATACACTGTTTTACAGTTTGGATAGATTTTTTTCACATATATTTTATTAGCTATTAATATTATTTAGAACACATTTTAAAATGTAAAAAATATATATATATAATACTTGCAAGGATGATCTTGCCTCTTTTACTCCAAAGGTCGGCGCACACCATTGTCCCGTCGGCGACACAAACGGGCCTTGTGGATACTCCTGATTCTTGCTAAAGGAAAAGCAAACTTCCTCAAACAGCTCGGACTCATGAGGAAGTTGTTGTGCATGATACTGTGCAAGAAAAGGAGACGAAGTGAGTATTATTTTAACCCTCTCCAACCAGGGGGAAACCGAAACTTACCTAAAGAGTTGTGATCGTTCGGTGTAACGGGCGCCTGAATGTGTAATCCAGCAGGGAGAGAGTTAATTTAAATTAAATAAAATCATTTGTATAATTATGCATATAAAATGGTGTAAAGTTCATGTTATGTTTATGTTATCTATGATAATTATATTTATAACAAGTATCACAAGTTATGTGTTTTTTAAATAATTGTTTTAAATAAATAAAAAGTAAAAAATAAAAATTTAATTAAATTTTTAAAATACAATAAAATTTAAAATAAAATCAATTTAAATTAATAAATAAAATGTAAAAATTAAAATAGTAAAAAATTCTAGACTATAAATAAAATAAACATGCTTTAATCTTATTATATTTATAGGAATTTTACACACAAAATAGACACACTTTTCGATTCTTGCTGCTACATAAACCTGGGTTGATGAGAAGACGGTGTTAACAGTACTAAGGATATGGGCAAATAATGAGTTGTTCGAAGTTAAAAAGCGTCCTCCATCGTGTCTATGAAACACAGACCAGTATGCCTACTTATCATTCGTCAAATGAAGTAGGCATACTTTTCTGTCTTTCGATAGTACTGCCATAGCCATCCATACCTTAACATTAATATGGAACTTTCTACATGGGATTATATATTTCATTTACGTTACTGGTTAGCGGCCTATAAATCGCCTAAAATATTAACGTTTTCCTGGATATTTTTCTTAATACGAACATCAACTTCATTATACTGTAACTATGTATGGAAATAATGTGACCTGATGGTATATTCAAAGTTATCTGCGCCGCTTCGGTTATAGCGCGAGCGACGAAAGAAAACGAGGTGACAGTATAATTTATCGGTCCCATAAAACAGGACGGTGTGCGTAATTTTCTAGTGAAATAATTTTAAATTGGTATTTACGAATATATAAACCGTAACTAATGAATGCCTGGATGTAAAAAAATGTAATTACCGTATCATAAAAACGCGCGGTTCGGTTTCCCTAATGCTATTCTTTTGATCACGATGACAAAAAAAAAGAGCGCCATTTTTGTACATCGTGTAGAAAACATAACATCATGTAAATATTGAGGGAAATTGTATTACGTAGAAAGAACATAATGGCAGACGAACAAATATAAACAAGCTACATATTGTTTAGTCACGTGATCAATGTCCCGATATGTAATTTTTACTGTTATGCAATTTTTGAAGCTATTTAGAGTTTATTTAAAAGAAAAATACAATTATTGCCCCAATTATCCTCTATTGGTAATTAGTAGGTGTTCTTTATTTAAAATATACCTAATCCAAATCAATCACGAACACAGAAGCGCTCTGGCAGGGTGGGGGCGAAGATTGGTACCGGGCGATAATAGGTCGCTATCCAATACAGTTCTGATATTAAATTGAAATGCGTATTCAAAAATATAGTCTGTTTATTTTAATCTTTACGGACCTGTTTTTTCCCCCGTTCACAATGAGGAATCTACCATTTTAGAAAGCCGTGAACATAAATGAATTTTACGTTTATTTTGTATCTTGAAAAATGTATGTAAAAATGAAAAAAATATATTAAAATATTATAACTGAAGCTAGTCACGTGATACATCTTATATTTGATTGGCAGGGCGTGTCCTACCATCAATGAGACCTCCGAGAATCACGTGTCCAAATGTGACGTCACCACAATACCCTTTGACCGGAAGGTCGGTAAAGGTCAGGTGGAAAGATCCTTTTGCCTCTCATATACTGGAAGGTCCCTTGGGGTAAGTTTTAGCGGTTTTCCCAGTGCAACCTGTCAGTGATACCTTCGATATGACCGATGTGTGTATATAGAGAGATAGTACAAGAACAGATTTTAATGTTATCAGAATGACATGTTCATGTATGTACATCTAGACGTCTTCAGTCATCGGCAACATACGACATCAAATCACATCTGTAGCAGCTCACACTCTTGTTCGCAGTCTTGTCTTGTCTCGTCTCG
>JAUTBT010046882.1:0-16398 GCA_032361225.1 Lepetodrilus schrolli | reverse complement strand
ATGGGCACAAACATTACCTGCAAGCAGCACACAGCCCATCTAACAGATGACTATATTCTCTGACGTCACTTCCACAATTTGATCAACCAGGAAATGAATAATTGTAGTCCGAGGCCAGACCAAGGCTCCATCTATAGGGGAGACGACTTTAGTTATTGTTGATCCCCCACAGGACCCTACTTGAAATATCTAATGCTACAAATCATGACATCCCTTGATGATAATGTGCGCTCAACGAAGAATTGATTCTCTACAGATCAAACACTATCCGTGGACCATCCATAATTTGAGCACACAAATATGTGTTATGGCAAGACCCACACATTACATTCAATTGGTCGGTGGATGTTCATATTTTGGTAAGCAATGCAAAAGTGCACAGAATTTCACTTATATATTGCAGTGATCTTTTATGATCAACATTGTTTTCTGTTGTTTTTTTGTTGTATTTTTAATTGGGGTATAGAGCTGCTTTCAAGATTCTTTCACTTATATCACGGCTTGTCAGTTTAGGGCAGGAGGAAACCCGCAATATCCGTAGTGTTGAATGTTGCAGTAAACCTGTGAGCACCAACTGGTATTGACAGACTAAGGATGATAACTGTATTGCCATGCTACAGATAGTGCATCCTATTAATAATTAGATAAGTAACTTCCAGGAACATCATATAATGTAATAAATAACAAATTTATATAGCATCCTTTTCATGCTTATAGCATCCCAGGTCCAAATATTCTACCATTGCGCTACTAGTTATATCAAGAATGACAAGTACACAACAACAACATCGCAGTCTTTTAACCCGAGCCAGGTTCCAAATGTCTTTTAAACTCAAAACTTCAAATTCTATAGTTGGATGTGCCATCAACTGTGCCTCCTAGTCCAAATTACTGACTGGTAAACAATACACCTTTATGTAAAAATCAAGACATGACCACAATTGCCCTCTGGCATTTCCTCCAGCGCCAGTCCAGACATTGGAAGAGATGCTTTATGTCGCTAACCCCCACTTCTTACAAAACTGTCCAGCAACCAACGCTCAAATCAAGTTCTTATTTCAGAATGACCTTAAACATTAAGAAGATCTTTGACATCCAATCTTTGACATGCCCACAGTGACCTACAGGATGCTGGTGTGTCCACGGATACTGTTGCCCTGAATGTAAGCGCGATTTCTCTCTCGTTACTAATCAGATCAATACGAACCAATAAGCCTCGATAAATTTGGCTTCAGAATCTGCAGCAATCTGATTGAACAAAACTTAATGCAATCAACGACGCGGCGGTGACTCGAACATCTATTTGCCACAAATAAGAATAGATGTGTACACATCATGGCTGAAAGGATTTTTATTCACAAATTGTAATTTATATCTTCATATTTTTTTCCTTCAATATATTTTTTTTTAAAGAATACATTATGGAATTGGCATAAATAGATTATACAAAGATTTTCTTGTTTTCTAATGGCTTTTCCAAGTAATAATGTTGTGTTGAATTGAGGTGAGAGGACAACTGGTCTGCGGAGATAATTTAATTGGAATACTATTTGTTCTATAGATTTTTAATGGATTTAAACTATTTGGTATCATAAATGTTTGTCTAATTTTGAAAAAATATGTGTGAGAATATTAGTTCTACTGAGATCACTTCATAAATACTAATTTTCAGGGAAATTATGAAATACTTGATATTATTAATTCTAATTGTGAAGTGAGTGAGTGATTTATTGTTTTACGTCACAGCGGGAATCTTTCACCCATACGTGAAATATCATAGCTAAAGAAATACATACTATGCTGCAGACTTTTCCCCGTGTCATGATCATCCACATGTGAAATTTCATGATATAAATTGTAGAAACTTCATAAAATATACATTAACAAATGAATGTGTTCATAAAATATTTTTCAGATGGAACGAACTGATGGATGGATGGATGGTTGGATGAATAGATGGCTATACTAGATTACTGAGACACCTATATTTAACACAATAATTAATTTATATGTACACCATCCGAAATTTAACACAATGATTACTTTGTAATGGAAAATCCTGGCATGGAAATTATTTTTAATTAACTAAGAATGACCCTCTATTCTTGAGTTATATCTGAAGGGCATTTGCACTTTGATAGCAGGTAGTGATTGCTTCACAGGGCTACAAGTTAGAAATAATCATGTCAGACAGTGTGGCTGTATACTATATATATACACAAACTTTGTTGTGTCGAACTCTATAGTCTTGAACGTCTTGAACATCGTAGTATGTCGAAGCACATTCTCGGTCCCGACCAATTCCTTCTTTAATTATCATTATTTAGACCCCTCTGTGTCTATTCATGTCGAAGTGAAATTCAGGTCCTGATGAGCGTAAATACTACTTATTTTGCATATTTGTATCGAACTTGTAAATTCAATCAGCAACTATCTAACAATAACCAGTTGATAATCCATAGTACCAACATGTTCAACGGTTATTTGAAGGGTAATTATAAAAGATGGATTAGGTATTACATGAACTACAGTCAATTAATGCAGTCTCGTCTGGTCTTTGAAAGATGATTATTAGGGACGGAGTGTTGTTGTAAGGAGAATGAACAAATATTACAGACTTTTGAACCAGATCAAATTTACAACATACAGCTGTCTTCTACCAGATAATGCCTACGAAAACATTAAAATTTAAATGTCATGGTGACAAACAGAGCAAGGAATGCTTGACGGCTCTTGTTTATGCTAACCAGATCAGGACGGACAAGTTGCCCCTACTGACAATTGGTAAATCAGCTAAGCCCGGATGTTTTAAGAACGTCAAATCACTCCCATGTCAATACAAAAGCAATAAGACTGCATGAATGACGTCTGCACTTTTCACTAAATGATGCATGACTGTGGATGCAATGTGTCCTAATGGTTTTCGTGCAACGATTGAAGTTTTTTTTTTAAACACCCACTATCCAGGAAACTAGCTGCATGAATCGCAATGCAATGATTTATTACGAGTTGTAAATGCAATCGTCGACTCTCTTGTCTCAAAAGACTTGGTGTCTCCAAGTATTGAATGAAAGGTTCGATACAATGAGGTTTGACTCTGTGTGTGTGTGTGTGTGTGTGTGTGTGTGTGTATATATATATATATATTCTGTAATTCCTCCCCCTCCCCAAAAAATAAGGAATAAAAAAAGGCTTTTAACTTCTAAATGCCAATGACACCATAAACACCATATACTATCCTCGATGCAACTAAACATCCTATTTAGAGTGAACCTCAAAATAGCCGAAAACAAATCAATGCAGTCCCATTGATTTTTTTTCCATGTATACCAAAATAGTCGACAGGAATATATTGTGGGTTTGTCGCATTGGAAATTGCATTCTCAGCATGTGACCTGTCTATAGACGGTATGCAGCGCAGTGGTCATTTGCTATATTGAATATAAATCAGAACATAACTATGGGTATCGCCATGGCTACCACAGTATTGTCATGGCAACCATGGTGTTTAATCAGACTTGTTGTGTACTTGTTAGTGTAGGTGTCAATTATGAAATAGAAAATTAGGAACACAGTACCAAGGAATAATTATCCACAACCTGAGTTCTCAAATATTGATATTATTACAAGTTAATTTATTATCTTTTTTAAGAAAACAGAAAATCATATAGGTCAAAATTCAAGATAATCTGCCTACTATAGCTGGCACCTTGGCATCACAGATCAAGATGCCATACAAAGTAAAATTCACCTTTTATCTATAGGACAGAACTTCAAATGCCAGTGACATGGTTTTGCTTTTAGCCCCACCATGCCACTCAAATCAAGGCCAGACCTGCAATCTATGCAGCACTTCAAAATGTAATGCTATTTCCCCCAGAGCCACACCCACACCCACCCCCCACTGCACGATATACTTTTATTCACTCCCCATCCCCAACACCATCGTGACTCCTCCACAACAAGCACCACCAAGTGCCAAGCCTCTTCATTGAATGTTTACTTAATTGCACTAATTTTCAAATCAAGTGGAACGCAAACAAGAGGTGGAAATGTATCGAAAATCACTACATGCTGTTAGATGGGATTAACTTGCAGTCAATCTCTGGAGGGTCATATTTCGGCTCCATACTGTGTACATCTCATAGTAGAAAGTCCTTCCACTTTCAAGCTTCATACAGCATTGGTGGAAGCTGGCTAATTTGATTAATGTTAGTTCCGAATCTAGATAGCTGGGTCACCTACCGTTTGACGACTGTTAAGATTTAGCAGAATGTGATTATCGCCAGGATTTAGTACAGGTGGATGTCTATCAAGATTTGGTACCACATTTAGCAGAATTAGTTGGAAGATACCACTTTTAGCAGTTTGTAACATTTTACCTTTGTTTTGTTTTTTAAATTGGTGTTTATAGCCACTTTAAAGATTCTTTCACTTATACAATGGCTTGTCAGTTTAGAGCAGGAGGAAACCTGCAACATCTGTATCACTGAATGTTGCAGTAGAACTGACAGACAAAGGATAATTATATTGCCACGGTACAGACAGCGGATCATATCATGATCGTGTCAGAAAGGTAACTTCGTGAACATTGATGGAATTTGAACCCAGGGCCATTGTTTACATGGTTCATTCATACAGCCCTATATGAACCTTGGTTTCCAAAGAAATAGCTGGCTATTACATAAACTTCAAACAGAACAACATAACATGTCACAGCAAAGCTATCGAATGCAGACAGAATGCAGTCGGCATCTCTCAACATCCTGTTGTCCACGGAAGGGCAATATCTATCCTGATGGCCACATCAGGGAGTGTCCAGTTTCATGATGTCATGACATGTCCGAGTCCATTAGGCCTCGGCCATGACACCACCTGCTGTCACCATCTGCTAACACCTGCACTGTTCTCACTGCCAGCCAAGGGCAATGTCACAGCTAATGGCACTGCAGGAATATGGCAACTATTTATCAGTGAATAATGAATTAGCCATCTACCATGAGAACACAAGAATTACATTGTACGGGATTGTACGATTTTAAAATTAGTATTATGATTGCTGGGGATAAACAATCATTGTGAAATAGGACATGAAAGTTATACATGACCTCAGGAAATTAGTGCTCTCAACTGATGATTTATTGCATAAGGCAGAACTGACAGATAAATTAGCCCACAAAGGTGGCACACTCTTGAGAAAATGGCAGACCAATCATGGCTTTATACCAACATGGATCTGTAGCCTCATTATTGTATAATACCACAGCCAGTGTGGTACAGTGTTGGAAGTCTGTGAGTCAGGGATCCAACAGGAAGACTACATCTAGTGAGAAGTCTAGGACATTCATCACTGTCAGAGGTGTAAATCGACTCAATAACTGGATTTAACCTTCAGTAGATTGATTAATTTCTCACAAGGACAATTTCTACATTCCTAGATGATTTGAAAATGAGTCCCATATGATTAATTGAAAAAGTATAATATTTCAGCAATTAGATTCATGGATGCAAATGTCTAAGTATATATATTGCAAATTGCAATTTCGACTTGGGTGAGATTCTAAAAGTAGCTTTGATAACTTGGACCGAATGGTTGACCGCACATTTGGAAGACATTTTTTCCCAAATGATGACAACAATAACAACGATAAAGATGCTGACTATACTGAAAATGGTAAGACATAGACAACAGTCGATAATTCTTCCCAGTTTCTTCCTTGGCCAGCTTGTATACATACACTACCTTATTATTCCAGCATAAAGAGACCATTACCGAACCTGCCTGTTATTCCATGCAAACACCCAGTACAAAATGTGAATTAGTTTGGATGCAGGCTGTGTAGACCAGGTTGCTATTACCATACAACCTTCTAAACAGCTTTTAGTGTTGGGAGTGCAAGTCTCTAGTAAAAATCAATACTCTCACCAAAGTGGAACGATCTGTATACAGAGAGACACATTGTGACACCCAGCACAATGGCTTGGATCGGGAATATGTAGGACAGAGGTTTTTTCCCTTCTCACTGCCAAAGAGCCAACGGAGACAAAATATGGAATTGAAGAAGTGAAACGTGAAGCATAAGGTTGTCATACATTCATATTATGCTTTTAGGCTTGAGGAGTAATGGATTCTTGCATGATCTCTCCAAGGACACATAGAGATGAAATTGTGTATTCTGTTTACTAGTACATATTTAATGATGTTGGTGGTTTTTTGTTTTGTTTTTATTCTTGTTATTTTTCACAAAAATTAAAGAAGACAAAAAGGATTTTATAAAATCAAAACAATAAACCAATTGCCTCCGGATTGCCAAGAACTAGGTATCTACTTGTAACTGTGGTACCATTTTGACCATCTCCACAGAAACCGAGGAATTTGTGGTTATGACAAACTTTTACAGTTTGTTACTAATAAATATACAACATAATCATTATAAAACTAAAATATATAAGGTGCAATTCCAAATGTAAACATGAAAATTTGAAAACTGAAATGAAAATTCTACCAATGAAATACTAGCATATCAATGGACACGTTTGTGTACAGATTTTAATCACTGACAAAAACTTCAAAATAAGATTAGCTTTAGATTAAACTCTTCCAGAAAGTTGCGAGTTTATTAGCATTACAACTGGTAGTGGCTGGAGTCATTAATTCATCTCAATTATTCTGAAGGTCAGACTCTCCGGAGAAGCGGCAGCGATGTCCGATTATGTCGTATGTCTTTTACAAATGTGAGAAAAGTGCTAGTGAGTCTCTGACAAAACAAGGTTAGCCAACCTGCAAGTAGGTGGTAATGGCTCTGCCTAGTGACATTGGGGTACTTAACAATATTATCTACAAACCGCCACACCTTCAAAGCTTTTCCATCATCATGGTCATCCAGTACACATGGTAAACACAAGCATAGAGCAGGATGTCTTTGGGATTTTACAAGAAATTGTACCTGAGAATAGTGCTGTAGTACATGTTTTTTTGTTTTGTGTGTGTTTTTTTACACTCCCTATGTGGCCTGTATATGTTTCTGTTTTCTATAGGTTAGTGTGTTCTTAATTTCAAGCATTGTTGTTAACAATATGCAAGAATGTCACAATATTTTGCAATGTTCTGAAATTACCTTTAATCTTATGGTGACTTAGCTTCAATTTGATATTATAACCTGAAAATGTTTACCACCAATCTGGGCTCTCCAGTATGAAATGGTTTAACTCAAAGTAATATCAACTCCAACCTTGGCAATGGTGTATTCTATGGCTAAGGTTGGAGTTAAGGTTGCCATAGAGTTACACCATTACATACAGGAGAGTCCAGCTTGGTATAACTCTCCAGCGTTGATATTTCAATGTTTATTAATACATTACACAATGAATCCTTGAGTGAATGGTTTGTTGCTTAATGTTGCAGCTGGAATATGAATCCTGGAAATTTCAAATATAAGCAGCAATACAAAATTCAAAACAAATGTAAAAAGAAATAGGTACATCGATATCTTTTGGCATCATGACCATTCAAGGTAAATGGGAAATTCCATATTTCTATTCAATGTACAAATTCTGCTTCATTGTTATAATTGCATTATGATAAATGTTAGCTAAATTTCAAACAGGTCATTAAGCAAAAGATTAAATGGATGCACCATGCTGCTAGACAATTTGTAACAACCTTCAATAAAGGTTAATATATCCTTTACTCAACAAGTTTGACTCATCCTTTCACTGCCATTGTCATCCAACAAGTTCCACTCCAAAAGCCTAACTGCCAGATGTCAACAAACCTTGCCATTATGAGATTTGGTAAACATTTCGTGCATTTACATTCCCTGTCGAAAAGCTACACAAAAAAATATAATAATAACACATTTCATAAATTGTATGATCCTGCTGAAAGGCTAATACAAATATTATATATAATAATAATTGGAATACATTACTAAATATTAGTTTCCTGTTGGAAAAAAAACAAAAAAAACCCATATATCATATATATAACATAACTAAAACAAATTGAAAAAAGAAAATGTTTCAAAAACTGGTTTGGTATCTGTCACCATATCTTCTTCAAAACAAATCCATCCCTCAGGATCTGAGATGTGTGGGGGTGTTAATACACTACTTCTGGGGGGGAGATAATTACCCATAATCTCTACTCTAGATGGCTCCACCTGTCCTCTCACCTCTGAATCAATGTGACATCAGTAGGTTTGTGGTCACACCTTCCCCGAATCCCTATTATACTCGGTTCAATAAACATACACAATGCTTGTACATATTGCTCATCCCATATAATTACTGGTCAACCTATCACCACATAATGTAATGATACATCCCTTCTTTCAACCACTATCTCATTGTGGCTTGATTATTGTGTTTGTGTTTATCATATGAAAAAAAAAAAAAAAAATCAATATTGATTTGCCTGACTGTCAAAAGACCTTTAAATTAAATATGTGAATAGTCATAGATGATAAACGTTGTCATATGTTGTAGGCATTGCCAAGTTGTAGGCATTCCCAAACTAACCCTGTGGAATATTCCACATTTTACCCAGAATAAAGTCTATTCCATCATGTTCAACAGGCAATATTCCGCATTCAATGAATGAATCCAGGACATATTCCAAATTCAACCCATGACATATTCCACATTCAAACCATGACATGTTTCACATTCAACCCAGGATTTATTCTACATTTAACCCAGAACATATTCTAGATTCAATCTATTTGTACATCCAACACATATTCTACATTAAACCCATATTATTTCGATATTCAACCTAGGACATATCCAACATTAAACCATGTGACATTCCACATTTAATCTAGTGACAAATTCCAGTGCTCCAGATAATCTTTCAACTTGAGGAGTACAGTACTCTTCATATTTGCAATAGAGGAGTATCGGCTTGGTCAGAGTCATCTGAATGAGTACAACAGATCTTGACCTCTATCAGCTGTCTATTAGGAACCCACATATTACACGTAGTTCATCATTTTCAGATGAGGGCCAAGATGGGCATAAAAAAATCAGGACTTTGCAAAACAGTTTACGTTTGCAGTATCCATCTTCTATTTCAATTTCAAGCCACAGATGACACTTTTCAAGATTTCTCTGTAGTGCCCTGCCATTAGTACCATTTTGTTTGTATACTTCTGGTACTAAAATCCAGACAATTTACTCATAACACGTTTGAATGATCTCTGTGATTTTAGTGATTTTAGTGAAGAAAACGTGTTAACAATCGCTTTGTCACTGAGGAAGTCATAGTATGTTAAATCAAAACACAACGTATGATTATTTAATCGCATACTGAAGCCTATAGGATTTGTGAACATTTATCAGTCATGTTGACAAACAGCCGATTGTTTAACTAGGCCCCGAGATTACGAAACTTTTTTCTTGCTCAACTCAGAATCATAGATCTACTCAAATCCTTGAGTACGAACTCAGTTGAGATTTTTGCCAAGTTGGTAATTACGAAACTCTGTGAGTACATGCTCGTGAGTTTACAGTTGAGTACGGCATTTTGGAACTCTTTGGTATAATTATAGACGTTGATATTCTTTAGATTGACGCGATTGTAATAACTATAGTACACTTCAATACATCTTTATTGCACGGTGTTTTCACATTGATTGTTTGTGCTATGAAAAATAAATCTCTTGTAGTGCAAATTCCAGAATTAAAAATATTACCACACACGTCAGCCAGCCCAATTTTTTTCGAGTAAAAAAATGGGATCTACTGTTGACTGAGCGGTTTAACCGAATCCGCGATGTAATGAAGGGATTGTACTGTACTTGACATTGTTTTAGAAGGCGTGAAAGATAGCTAAAAACATCTGAGAATTTGAATACTTTAATATTTATTACCCGGGTATGTAAAAAATAGAATACTATGAGAACTTCTAAAATGTTATCATTCTATGTAATGATCACCACATCCTGAAATACTTGAAATAGTAAAACTAACACTTAGTTTCTAATTAATAATCATTTACATCGATACCAAAGCCTTTAGTCTTTCCTCTTTACCTACATTTCACCTAGTACGTCACGATTTTTCAATTTTATACCGTATTACAGCATATTTTCCCAGAGTGCTTCTGGCTCTTTGTTTATTTGAATGGGTTGTGTCTATAGTGATTGTTTATTAGTCGTATGGGTTGTATCTTTAGTGATCGCCATGGCAACTGATAACTTTGTCTGAGCTTGTGCTACTCATCCTTCAGTAAAACTACTTCAGATATTTTGGGTCGATATTGACCAAAATGAGAATGCAATCTTCCTATCACAATAAGAACTAATTATTTTTTTTATAATTGCACTCAATTTTTTGTTGCCAGTTCATTTGTGATAGATATATTTGACCTTTTCTACTAGTTTCAGCTCAGTCATTGCGTTATAGGGCATCTTTGTTTGCCTGTAGTATGAGGAAGGTTAAACATATTTAGAATTGTTCAGTAACTGATGTATGAAATGGGATATGTAGTCATTTTTGTATTTGTTATCAAAGAATAATTATGATACTGCTAGCCATGAATATGGAAATAAGTCACACAGTATTATTTATTATTCTGGTTTGACGGAAATAGGGATAATTGAAGGCCAGTGTGAAATATTGATTTCCCACGATGCTGGCATTGTGTTGTATAGATATAATCAGCATTTAAATATCAGTATTTCTGATAGACTCCAACCTCATTTAATATTCCTCATATACAATTTGAACGTTTAGACTCTTTTTTTTGGCTTGAACTGTCATCATAGTCTGACTGGCCAATATGTCAGTTATATATTAACCCAGTCTTATTTACTTTGGTTGGCAATGGCACATATAAATATTTATTGCCCCAGCGTGGTTTTCGACGATGTCATATCTAAATGATATGCACCGCCCGTGACACATCGCATTCCCATTCATACTTTCTTGCATTCCCATTGGCTGACCCGTGCAAACACGATACTGTACTATTCCGAAAATGTATCGATTTATTTTCGTTTCAGACATAATTTACACTTAAAATGCATCTGGGGCAATAAATAGGATATTAAACTGTGTTCTATTTCATATCAACTTTATGTCCCTTGTGAAATGATGTATATTTGCACTCGCTAAAGGTCGTGCAATATAAATCATTACACTCGGGACATACAGTTTAATATCCTCTATTTACTGTTTAGAAAACCAATAAAAAATAAATAAAGGCCCCAAGATTACAAAACTTTTTGAGTACGATTTCATGCTCAAGCTCAAATTTTGTATGGGGATTTGTGAACAAAACTTTGAGATGAGCATGAAATCGTACTAAACATTTTTATTAACCTCTAGGCCAGGTTTGTTAAGACTAGCTAATTTAGCAGGGACATCTTTGTTAGAAAGTAACAGCCCTTTGAGGGTTAATACAGTAATGCTATAAACTATGCAAGTTAGTTATATGACCACAAATCCTGTTATTAAAAATGTACATAATGCATAGGCTGATCTAGAGATTTAAAAGACGAAGGGTGCAGAATGTGAGATTGCAATCTATCTTTTTCTATAAGTATGGTGCATGGATATACAATATAAAGCATGTGTGATGTAATATTTCTTATAGTTATTGTGACAAATGTGTACTACTATTAAATGTACACTATATAGTTTTAACATATGTACTTGTGATTGGGGGGTGGGAGTGGGGGTGGGAGGTGTTAGTTGTGCACCCCCTCCAAATACTCCTACGTATTATACAGACATGGGTAATTTTCTGTGGAAATTCACTAAATTATTTGTCCCAGGATCTATTTATTTGCCATTGATGACCTCCAGCCCCCAGACCCCGGGCTTGTTTTATGCTGAAATCACAATTGTCTGTCGCCATGCTTGATTTTATTAACATACTTTTTATTAACTGATTTTTATACTATGTGAATGAATATAAGACTTACTACTTTTTAATTGTTCATGTAAAAATACTTTTGGCATTAAATTTGCACATTTGCTCCAACGTACCTGAAGATGTATCAGGTGGCCACCAAACATTCAAATTGTTCTTACTCTCAGACCGATCACAGCAACACGGCCACAGTCAAGACAGCAGCTCTATCATATGCTGGCAGGCAGTAATTGCAGATAATTGGTGTATGTTTCAGACGAGTCGTGTGAGCGTGAACGATTTCCTGAACGTGTTGATGTGTGACCCCGGGCCCCAGTGTCTCATGTGGATGCCTGTCCTTAACCGGATGGCCCACGTCGAGAACGGTAATAATGGGAATATTAACTGCTTGTATATAGCACATCATTCACAGTGAGAATGGTAATATTAGTAGGAATAATAATAATAATAATAATAGTCGCCGCCTATGGGTGAAATCTTCCCACTGCGACGTAAAACAATAGCAATAATAATAATAATAATAAATAAATAAATTGATGATGATAATGATGACGATCATTATCATCATACTCGAGCTCAAATTTTATATGGGGATTTGTGAGAGAAAAAATTTGAGTTGAGCATGAAATCGTACTAAAAAAAAATAGAATAAAAGTAATAATAATAATAATAATAGCTACTCATAATGTGCCAAATCCAGGGCCCCTAAGGCATACTCAAAGTGCCACATTATTATTCCTGGTAAATGGATCAGTGTGCAGTCAATGTTCCTTCTCAACTCCCTGGGGAGTATCTCTATTTTAATATCGTCACAACCAGTATGTCTGGTGCTTCAGTGTTACACCCTATCCAGTGTGAGGGGTGTCACAGAGAGTCCTTCACAGGATTCCGCTACAAGTGTCAGCGCTGCTTCAACTACCACCTGTGTCAGGACTGCTTCTGGCGGGGGAGAACCTCAGGCAACCACCACATTGACCACGAGATGAAAGAATACACCAACTATGTAAGTCGTTCTCAATGTAGGCTACGTTGAATATACATTGAGGGAAGCAGGAATGGCAATTTTCCGCGGATCCACAGATATCCACTAATTTATTTGTCTAGGGGGTCTATTTATTTGCCCTGAACATGGTTTGGGGCCTGCAGCCTGGGCTTGTTTTCTGCTTAAATCACAATTGTCTTTTGCCATGCCTGGGGCGAGACATGTGGCAGTGCAGTGGTATATTGTTGGATTTTGGTGCCAATAGTTCTGAGTTTGAATCCACCCCATGGACCTGGCATCAATGTTTGTGGAAGTTACCTTTCATATATACTCAACAAATAAAATTATGGGCTGATAGAAATTTTTGGAGAAAGCTTTCTACCAAATTTTGAAACTTAGCTTGAGCAACATGGTGCCATTCTTCATATATATATATATTGTCTACAGGTTAAAATTATATAAAGCTATATGTATGTATCCCAAAAGACTACTGGCCCTTAATTAATTTTGTTGAGTATATGTCATCATGATAGAATGCACTGTCTGTACTGTAGAAGTGTAGAAATTTATCCTTAGTTTGTTAGTACCAGTTGGTGCTTGCAGGTCTATGGCACCACTCAGTGCTATCGGTATTTCAGGTTTCCTCCAGCCTGAAACTGACAGGCCAGGATGTGAGCATAAGTCTTAGGTGCTGCTCTAAACCAAATTCAAACATTGAAAGGATAGGAAGGAGATAGGAGGAATCTGTTGTGCTCTAACCCACATTGTCAATATTAGTTTAGGCCTTTAATCAAAATGGCTCCATTAAATTCTGAATCTTTTGAGAAATTGAGTAATGTTGGCTTTTCTTTCAGAAATCCCAAGCCAAACAGATCAGCCACTCTATACGCAAGTCCTTCCAGTGTGCTCCTGTCAAGTCCAGCCAGAAGATGCCCCACTTCCCTGATACCCCTGAGAAAACCATAGATCTTTCATATATTGTGTGAGTAGCCAGAGATACTTTCATATATTGTGTGAGTAGCCAGAGATACTTTCATATATTGTGTGAGTAGCCAGAGATACTTTCATTTATTGTGTGAGTAGCCAGAGATACTTTCATATATTGTGTGAGTAACCAGAGATACATCGTGGGTAACTCTCGGAACACTATGTACACCATGGGCCATTGCGTCATTGTTTCCGTGGAAAGTATTTCTGTTGTGACATGGTCAGTATATGGAACACGGAACAATGGTAGTACTGTACAGTGGGGAAAAAACCAGCTTTTATGCTGAAGGTAGCACAGAACCAATCAATATCTGCATACACAGACACACCTCCAACAAATAACGTGGCCTAATGGCCCATGGTGTACTCTATAACTGATGCCATTGATGTTTAAAAAAAAAATATATTGCTAGTAATGGACAAAACATAGATATTCCCATATGTCAATTAATTATCAAAAGCTTGCAACAAGCAATATGATTGGCACCGAAGAGATGACGAAACTGTTTTGAGTACGATTTTATAAAATTTGATCTTGAGCATGAAATCATACTCAAAACAGTTTTGTAATGTTGAGGCTTGATTAAATTCACCCGGTATTGTAGTAAAGCTTCTCAATTTTGATTTGTAAACAATAGGAGCGGTTGTTGTTTATACATGAATAATACAAGTTTGTGATGTGCATGCCTTGACCATGTATAATACAAGTTTGTGATGTGCTTGGCCTGACCATGTATTATACAAGTTTGTGATGTGCTTGCCCTGACCATGTATAATACAAGTTTGTGATGTGCTTGCCCTCACCATGTATAATACAAGTTTTTGATGTGCTTGCCCTGACCATGTATAATACAAGTTTTTGATGTGATTGCCCTGACCATGTATAATACAAGTTTGTTATTCTGCTTTCAGTCCTCCTACTCCTGTCCCTGTACACAATGGCTTCCCTGACCACCCCATCATCTCATCTGGCGACATGTCTTCCCTCGATAGCAGTTCCACAACACGCAGGTAAACTACACTGTGCTTTCTATTTAGATACTTTTATGACTAATAGTGCAAACTGTAGCACTGGATCTAACATGATTATAGTTCCACGACATGCAGGTAAACTTCTGTTCTGTATATTTCGATACTTTATGACTGTTTTAGTGTTTTAGTTTTAAGTTATAATTTGTTCCCAGCTGAGTTTAGCTACTGACAATTGCATGTTTTACTTGTTCACAGCCCCAGTAAACACAATGCCAGCACAGACTCGTGTCGGATAGATGACGAGCACAGACTGATTGCACGCTATGCTGCAAGACTTGCCGCAGACAGCTCTAAAGCGGTGAGTACCGTGTCCTCTATAGTAATAGCTGTCACTGCAAGGCATGTGTTACACAGAATGATCGTAGTACTACCAGAGTCGTCACTGTTCGTGGCTAGGGAGTTCACTATGTATGATTGTTCTATGGACCATTACTGTGTATTTTGTCTCATCTATAGCTGTCGCTGCAAGGAGTGTGTTGCACAGACTGGTCGTCGTGCTAAGAGAGTGTCACTATGCGTGGATAGGGAGTTGCGACTTTTATCACTGTGATCATTCTGTCCAACTGAACCGTGTATTTGTCCACATAAATATTTTTGTGAATTAGGTAGCGACTTCATGAAGAATAGAGTTTCAATCCCTTCCAGGATCTCAGCGGATGAGTACACTTTCTCATGGAAATTTGGAGATATATTTATTCACTGTGTATATTTGTTGTGTAAAGTTATAATTTGTACCGGTCATAGTTTGTCAGTCCTGCATTAATACATAAACATTATTAATTCTGTTGAAAATAGCATAAAATTCAACATGATTATGTTTGAGTAAATTTATGGATTCAGTGAAGCACACATAAAATGATTATCAAATCGCTTCAAGTGTCCAGGATTTTCTCTAACAGTTCCAACACTCTAATAGTTTGAACACCTAAATTAATCTCCCAAAATGAAAAAATTCCGCCCTAAAGATACGAACATGACAATTTTTTTAAGAAACGTAATTTTCTAATTATTCGAACATAATCATTTCTTTTCTTTTAAAAAGTTTTGTTTTTATTCTAAACTAACACTATTGTCTTACGTTTTGTAAAGTCATCTCACCTAAAATCATTGAGTTAGGTTCTAAAATAATACTATTTTGTTATGTTTTGTTCTAAAATAACAATATTTTCTTGCGTTTTGTGAAGTCATCTCACCTTAAGTAATATCACTGGATTATCACTAAAATCAGATCAGATCAGTTATCAGCAACACAACCCACGCATCAAACAATACAGACAGATCAGCGTCGTGGGAAGACACAGCAGTACACATGCCATTTGTTACACATTTTAACACAACATAGGTCAAGGTTGATTGCACCGCAAATCCCATGCCTTCTACCTATAATGGACATCTTCTATTAACATTAGACGCAATAGCGGTTACATATATTCACGTCTTCAGTAGGCCAGCTAGATCTGAAATAATCACATCAAATCCCCCTTGTGTAATCCCCACCTATCCTATAATAGTGGCATGT
>JAUTBT010046871.1:0-16399 GCA_032361225.1 Lepetodrilus schrolli | reverse complement strand
TATATATGCCTAGAAAACACACATGTGAACTTACTAAATTCGTGAAATGATTGTGGTTTGCACTCTCAATTACATTCTTATCATGTATAAAGAAATGGTGAACATGTATAACAAATAGATGAGTACACATTTCTAGGTTATTAGCCTACACGATGTGTTATTCATATCAACTGTGTTTTTAAGTCGCGACATCAGTATTGAGTATTACTATGTATTTCGCTGATGTAATTTAATCACAAGAAAGAAAAATAGCAAATATGTTTGTAATAATAATTATTATTTGGACGAAGATTGTACGTAAACACATCGTCACGCATTGGACGTCACACTGCACCTGACGTCATATGGGATGACGTCGGTGGAGTGTGACGTCGTGTCGTCTGCGATTTAGCAATGGGTAAGGCCACAATAAAGAGGGGAGCAAGGTATTTGATTCAGTCATGACAAATATTACTCCTCATCAACTAATAATAGATATCAATTTAATGCGTTTTAAAGTCCACCTATAACATTTTTCATACGCCCACTTTTCTAATTTCTATGTGTTAAGACAGTGTCTGAAAGAGAACGAATAGAAAGAACAATGAAAAAAGTAGTTCCGTCACGAACATGGCGTTGAACTGTCAACGTCTACCAACAACCAAGTGATCGCAAGAAAGACTAGTACGCTTTTATTACATGTAGATTTAACATGACGTACATATAGGCCTACATACCGATAATTTTGTTGCATATTAATGGGTATTAAACATGGATATGGCTATTAAAATGAGCATGTGTGTGTGTGTGTGTGTGTGTGTGTGTGTGTGTGTGAAGTGTGTTTGTGTGTGTGTGTGTGTGTGTGTGTGTGTAATTTACGTGTGTGGAATGGAAACATGGCTATTATTATTATCTATTAATATTATTATTATTATTAATACTTCGTAGTAGTAGTAGTAGTAGTAATAATAATAATAGTAGTAGTAGTAGTAGTAGAAGTAGTAGTAGTAGTAGTAGTAGTAGTAGTAGTAATTATTTCCCCAAACATGATTTTGACGATGAGCAGACGAGATAGTATTTACAACTAGACATGTTTGTAGTAAACATTTCGTCACGTCTAGGACGTCACACTGCACTTGACGTCATATGGGGTTGCGCTTGTCTGGATGACGTTGATCCAGTGTGACGTCGAGTCGTCTGCAACGTTAACAACTGAAAAGGTAAAAATTAAAGATAATCAGTCACAACAAAATAACCCCTCATCGAATAGGCGTATCTTTATTAGATCCTAACATTCAATACATGTATCTGTGTCCAGTGTCAAGTGTAATTCACGAGTTACTTAACGCTGCACTGTGTCAGCAGAATATGGCTAACAACAGGATCGTTAGAAAGTATGTAAAATACAGTATATACCATGCACATGTATGTAATTATCTTTAATTTCGAACCCTGAAACATATATAGCTAGATTGAAACAACTCGCCATGCCAACGACAAATACTGATATTATATAGATAATAGGTTGTCCCTGATATAATAAACGTGTGCGTAAATCGATACATTTTCTATGTGTAAGTTGGCGTAGACTACACATCAATTAACACCTCATATTCCACCCATTACAACAGGTAGCTCTGTTACATTTGCTGATTATATATATATATATATATATATATATATATGTATATATGTATAATTATTATCATTATTATTAAATTAGTATTATTACTATCATCATTATATGAATATTTTAACTGTAAACGTATTTGGTTGAAGATCAAAGCTGTCTTCCATCGACGTCACCAAATAAATGACATGACCTCATAAACATGACCTGACGTCATGGGGTTACGCGTGTCTCGATGACGCCGTTGCAGTGTGACGTTGTGACGTCTGGAAGATCATCAATGAAAATGTCACAATGAAGATGTTAACGAGGACTCAATTATGATATTTAAAGTAGTACGCTCCTCACGAACGTAATATCGAATTTAAAGTAGGCCTATATATGAACTTTATATGTATAAATAACGTTTTTATATCACGAATTGTAGATACATAACATATATAGTGTTCATAGGCGGATCTAGGTGGACGTGTTCAGCCAACAATTAAAAACACAATAAAATAAATACATAAGCCATGTATGTATGTATGTATGCTTATATATACCCTTGCTAATAATGATTTCCACCCAATAAGTCACTATTTAATCAATCTCATTCAATTCTGATACGAAACTGACGCTCAGATATTTGGACAGTCGCTTACAAAAGAGTCAACATCTTTAAGGAAGGAAACGAGATGTGGTATTTATTAGATTGCTTGTTAATACCATGTGAACTTCAATTATATTAGATATCATGTGGTGTGAAATAGTTTGTTGGGTGTTAAATATACCCGTATACTTAAATTGTTATGTTTAGCATACTTCTGTTATAGAACATTTTCAAAGTACCAATTCTTACCATGCATTTTAGGCTCCATTGCAAAACCAGGAATCAATCATTACTTATACCAAAATTGTACCTACCGACAGCATGGTCCGCAATGTGATAATTACACTTAATTGATTTACGAAGAGAAATAATCCGAAGAGGGCAGCCGTATGTCTGCATTCTGTAAAACATAATCCACTGCTACCGGAATATGTGACGCCGTTGCATTTATACGAGGGTACACACTTTACAGTAGGCCTAGTACCGGGTTGCTTGCAGTCTTTTAATGTGATTGGTGTGTTTACTTACCTAGATATACAATTATCTCTCCGATGCGAGGAATAAGCGTCTTAAAAATTAACAAATAGACAATGTAGACCTATATTTTCTTCCACCACAGGTCAGAATGGTATTGGCGTTAACCTCGTCCCACTACGTGACACACCAGAGAAGGAACTGTATGACGAGGGTTACTTGCGTAACGACTTCAATGAGTACCTCAGCGACCACATATCTGTGGACAGAGCCCTGCCTGACTTACGAGATGAACTGTGAGGTTCACACCGGTCAATCTACTTGTAATTATTGTTATAGGGCTATGCCTACTAGCCTATAACACTGTTGTCTTAGATTTGTGATTTTTCCACATCTTCATTCAGACTACCAGTAGATGCTTTCTGTGGAATTCAATCAGATTACCATTGTATTCCTGTTCGGTATAATTATTATTTGTTCATTCGGTTTGTTGAGCTCGGTTTTTAAAATGCACAGTAACGTAATCTCGTTTCCGTGGCATATGTATGATACTACAACAGAATGACTTAGTGGAGTTATCTTCCTTGAAAGCTGCCAGGATCAGGTATATCCCGAGGACTTGCCAGACACGAGTGTCGTCATCACATTCTTGAATGAGGCGTGGTCAGTTCTGGTCAGGACTGTCCACTCAATCATCAATAAGTCACCACCACACCTCCTCAGGGAGGTCATTCTGGTGGACGACTTTTCTAATTATGGTTAGATATTGTATTATATCATTCTATGCATTTATATTGCACGTAGGCTTCATTTTCTGAATTGTTCTACACTGAATATAAGGTATTGAAAATATTTGTTATGGCATATTTACATATTTACATGTAGTATGTTAAGAATGGAACTGTAATACCACTCTTTTGAATTATATATTTTTATCTCACAATCTGAACCTCACAGATATTGAAATTTGATATTATGATTTTAGATCATCTCAAAAAACCTTTGGACATCTACATGAAGACGTTGCCCAAGGTGAAGATCATCAGGAACAGTCAGCGGGAAGGACTAATCCGTTCACGTATTGCAGGCGCTAAGTATGCCACAGGAAAAGTGCTTACATTCCTTGATTCTCACATCGAATGTATGCAAGGTAACCCAGCAACCACCTACTTTTAATCGTATGCATATATGAACGGGTTACTCCCATTGCTGTATTATGAAATAGGAACGTCTAGGTATGGCGGTATCATTTACAACCGCAGGAAGCTTCAGACGGTTTAACTGAAATACGGTTGTTATTCGCCATTCAATACTCGTAAGGTTAATTTTGAATATATGTTTTTGGTGGTACATGTATACATATCTCTTTTGAATACTGTACACATTATATACTGGTCTGTATTAAGGACAATATTAGGCTAATACATTCATATCGTCCGTTACACGAATGATTAGGAAGAAATAATGGTCCACCTGAAGGATATTGCCCTACTTTCATTTTGTTCCATAATATCTCAAGTCTCAAATAATGATGTTGTCCCTATGGGAAGCTGCGTGTAACTGTCAAGTGACGTCATTACCATTGTGTGTTACTGTCAAATGCCGTCATTACCTTTGTGTGTAACTGGCAAGTTACGTCATTGCCATTGTGTGTAACTGTCAAATGACGCCATTACCTTTGTGTGTGACTGTCAAATGACGTCATTACCTTTGTGTGTAACAGGTTGGCTGCCTCCTTTGCTGGCGCGGATCAAGGAGAATTCTAGTCACGTGGTCTGGCCTGGAATTGCCGCCATTGATCGCCATACATTTGGATTTCCAAGGAAAATGTTTCCTGACCAAGTGGGTGGATTTACGTGGGACATGATGTACAAATGGGAATATGTGGATATTACGAAGACGATATTGCGTATTGCACCCATAATGTGAGTTAATGATACTGTATTTAAATTCGTTAAATTCATGTTGGTATAACATGGTCAAGTTGGTATAATAACTCCGATATTCTTCAGGGTATCGTTTCCCTAAGCTCTTACATCCCCTATGAGACCACGTAGCGGTCTCGTGAGTTCCAGATCGCCATGTATAAGACATCGCTACGATAGCGCTATACATCTCTTCGTGTTATTCGACAAATAATACCCAGGAAATCAAACTAAAGTAATGGTTGCATGCTATTTCCCCCCTGTTCTTACTGCCACTGACTGGGATTTTATTTGAATGATAACTCGCTATGGGCATCAATTCCATTAACTTGATTTCCATCACACAGGAGTCCAACGATGCCAGGAGGATTGTTTTCCATCGACAAGACATATTTCTTCCACGTGGGATCTTACGATGAACAAATGCGATTTTGGGGCGGAGAAAATCTTGAAATATCATTTAGGGTAATACCGTTTATTTATTTAAAGTGGTAAGATAATATGTCCATAGGTCAAAGGTAAAACACGGGGTTATTAAATATTGTGATATAACTATCTTTCCCCGACAAATCTGATCTGTTTTATTTTGTTAAGCTAGAAATATTAATTTTTAAAGTTCCGAATGATTGTTTGAATGGTTCTTAGCTTTAAACTCTGACCGTGTGTGCTTCCACTGCAGATCTGGATGTGCGGGGGCACAATAGAACTCATACCGTGTTCGCTCGTCGGTCATATATTCCGCGAAGTCAACCCCAATTCAGGCATAGCTAACGTTGGAGCATTCGTCCGGAACACTCGTCGTACAGCGGTGGTTTGGATGGACGAATATAAGGAAATATACACTTTTTATTCCGGCGAAAAACTCGTAGGTTCATTAAATATTCACATTTTAAAATGTTCCTATTGTCATCTGGAAATATCAGAAAATGTTTGCTAATATTGCTTTACATTCGAATAAAATTAGATGTTCCTGTTATCGTATTGTTGTATGCAATCACAGCAAGTATCACTAACATATATGTTCTCCATTTCTACTAGCATCAGTGGTTCTAGGTTATCGTTCTTTATAGCAACAATGTCTGCATAGATTTTTGGTATGCTTCAATCCTATAATGCTCCTGTTTCATGTTCCTACCAGAAAGATTACGGTGACGTATCTTCAAGGGTAAAGCTACGGAAAGAACTAAAATGTCACAGCTTCAAGTGGTATTTAACCAACGTATACAAGTCTGTGTTTTTACCAGAAAAGGCTGTCCTATATGGGAAGGTAAGTTAACCACCACACATATACTGAGTTGATCAGCAGTGCTACACACATGAATGCCATGAAGCTGGTAGGCACCGTTGGCTTCATAGGCCGCTCTATAGTCTACTCCCTGTAAATGTATCAAACAGCCAGACTCAAAAGAAAGGAAAATGCAACTTGGCATGATAAAAAGTACACCCAACAGTTCAAACAACACACATTGTCAAAGGTTACCGCCATTCGACGTCATGCGAATATTTTAGTAACTAAATTCGACGTCGTACGACGACTCCCCGCAGCCCAGTGTATAGTTTGCCGCCGGGTCTACTTGAATGATACTATATTAACTAATTGCGAATATCGCAAGGAAGATTAGCATTGATGTTTAGCAACTCGTGTTGCTATTTATTAATTAATACACTACTGTGGGTGACACTCGACACTCGGAAGAGCAACATTAACACTTTCATGTGACACATGTTATTAGCTCCACGTCAACACTCTTACAGATTCATGTACTAAACATAGTTTTCAATACTAATCTGCGTTTGTATTTAATAGATACACAGTGTTTTAAGTCCCTCCAACTGTTTACAAGCCAACCAGGATAAACATAAAAGCCGAGTATACCTGCAATATTGCCGTCGTGATCGTGCTAAATTACAAGTGAGTAGATCAAATGTATGCCAGAATGAAGTTGATGATTGATTGCTTATATAACATGCAAACTAATGAATGGATGGATGGAACACACTGACGTTTCAAAACGGTTGGACTGTCCGTTATAAAAGGTCGCCATAGCTTTTCAGCTGTAGTTACATTCTGGTATTGCATTTACACGCCAGTGGTACATGCTCCTGTATGTAAGTTCATACTTGCACGCATTCCGTGATACTTGCACGCATTCCGTGATACTTGCACGCATTATGAGCAGCTTTCTACTTAAAGCTGGCACTAACATTCTACATATCAATCGCTTTAAGCTCATGGCACGAGAGGTATTTAAAATTGTTAACAAAATATCTATATACAAAATGTAATACATATTAAAAGATCGACCTACTCCCTAAGGCAGGATTTCATAGCAGAGTTACCCAAGGTTAAAAACACTAAATTTGGACTTCATTCATTTGCATATGAGGCCGCCAGAGTCTGGAAAAGCCTACCGAATGAATTTCGGAAAGCACCGAACTATGGCGACTTCTGGCTGATCGGAAACTCGTCTTGCCCCAAATACAAACCCAATATGTGTATCCTGGGCGACTCTTCTGTGAAATAATATTATCTCTTGTTTCAATTGTTTTTATTTGTCGGAATAATAGCTTTAAAGTTCCTTCTTCTTCTTCTTTCGTCGCGTATAGGTGAAATATTCCCGCTGCGACGTAAAGCACTAATTCATTCATTCATCATCTTCTTCTTATGCAGGATAGGTAGGCCTAACGCTAGTACACGTCAACTATATTTAAATGTTTGTATTCATTACTCATTAATTTGTCCATTCATTTACTAGTATTCTAATCGCCAACAGCGCAATTCCGTTCAAGTTCATGTAGTCACTGCATGCTCAGACGTCGATTTCCAGGTATTTTTCTATATGGGAAACAATGAACTGCGGCTGGCCATTCACTGTATGGACGCCGGCGGGGAACACCCAATACTGTATCCGTGTCACAACATGCAGGGCAACCAATTGTTCAAGTACAGAACGGTATGTCTGGCTGCGTTATTAAAGAATGGCAATCTAATAGACTCAGTCAGGTAATCTCAACTGTATTGAAGGAGCATACGTTCTCTCCATCTCTCCGTGGATGAGTTATTTCGTGGGGTGGCGTGTCGTTACCGTTAACCGCCCTAATTTACCCAGAGACGATTCATAATAACTGAGCAACCACGAGTGCGACTATGTAACACGCCTGCCATAGGGCCTACTACTAAATTACGTGATTATATTCTCGCGTTTACCGTACGTTTTATGAATTATATAATTTGAACAGCTTGTTACTTTTCCCAATAGCACATTAAAGGTAATGCATGCAGCTACTGATTTGAATTAAGTGCTTCTTGCACGTTCAAGATCTATTCGCATAACGACTGCGACCAAACTTCCTAGCAAATCCCTGTCCGCGATTGCTATGAATATCTGTATAATGTCCAGTGTTGTTCAGTGTGTGCAAGTTGGTCAATATGCTTCCAGGACAAGACTATTTATATACCGCTGCATCAGAAATGTCTCCACTGGATGGGCAGAGGGCAGCAGTTGTACTTCCGGGGGTGTGACGGTTCTAAGAATCAGCAGTGGTCCTGGAAAACACGGAATGATAACTTCACGTTATTAATGTAGCACCCATATGTGCACTAGATTAGCAGCGAGTGCAGTGGATGGATACATGTATGGTCCCTTCAGGTAGCCAATATAACTGTTAACAGCAAGTGATGTGTGAAGGTTTATGAAGTGTAACAACTCCTAACAACGAATGTTGCTTGCACGTTCACGATCTCTTCGCATAAGGCCTCTGACTAAACTTCCTAGCAAATCCCTAGCGTGTTCCTTTTTGTAATATATATTTGTTATTTACATGCAAGCTTATATGTACATACATATGAACCAAATAATGTGTATAACAATTAATAAGAGAATACTAGGTGTACACGATACAAAAGGATAAACATTTACATTTCCAGTACAATCAGTATTTGTTTTGCCTTCCTTTATTAATCTTGTGAGATCCCTGATGCTATATTATTATAACAATACCATTTACAAGAAAAGTCAAGCATATTTATTGCGTAAATAGATAGATATGTTCCCAGTCTCTCTTAGGCGCAATTCCAGTACCTGCTGAAACCAGGGACATCTTAATGCACTGTCCAATTACTAGGTCCTCAGACACGTGTCTTGTCATCCTGTTTCAATAACGGTCGCCATCAGACTCTCGGGGTTAACAGGGGCAATCCACTCCTCCTCATCTCTTAAGTCGTTCTTTCGGATTTTCATAAATAGTAATACTAGCATTTCACAAGCTGAAATTGACTGAGAACACTACATACAAGTAATAGTGGTACTTTTGTTCATAATGTGAGCATAATTATGCGCGTAATTTAATTCCCGTGAATATGTCAATTATAGCATTTGCGCAACATTTGCGTCCGCGAAATATAAGTCATTTACAGTATACATGATATTGCTGTATTTATTATCAAATAATAATATTCATCATGTATATGTTGTTATATTTGGCTCTATAGTACTCATTGCAGCTAACTCTCTGACGGGGCAATAGCTTCTCTCTTCCCTCGCATTTTTGACGGCCTTTTTTGAAATCCTGGTTCTGTTAAACTGAAGCACCCATACAATCACTAGATTAGCAATGAAATTCATAGAATGCATGCTTATAAAATGATCAGGCTATAGTGTACGTGAAATGCACGAAGTCGTAATATTTCATAGCAAAGGCCCTAACTCAACTCAAATGCATCCTCCAACCATCATATGTCTGTGTTGTTTCAGTAGCCTAATATCGTTCAAAGCGGAAAACGCCAGATATATGAAATGTCAATACAAACAGTGGTTAGTGCTCAGTTGTAGTCGAAGTTCAATGACAATCTGCAAACTAGTGGTATTACCCAGGTCGACGTGTCATCATGCGGACGAGCTGAACTGTCTCAGCTCCTGGCTAGTTGTACTCCAGCACTATATCAACACAAGTATACAAGAAACAGGGAAAGATGGTCAGGAGCATTCTATGATACAATGTCATTATACTACTACTACTACTACTACTACTACTACTACTACTACTACTACTACTACTAATAATAATAATAATAATACTAATACTAGTATTAATATAATAATAATACTAATACTAGTATTAATATAATAATAATACTAATAATAGTATTAATATAATAATAATACTAATAATAGTATTAATATAATAATAATAATAATAATAATAATAATAATAATAATAATAATAATATTAAAGAATTCTTGCAAGTGTGGCAGCAGTATTTCTAGTTAATAGGTGTTAACCAGATAATGTCTCCGATATTTTTAAAAAGAAAATTACAGGATTTGCATATGTGGTCAGTCTGATGGTCCATAGTGAGATTGTAATCAAGAAATACGCCAAAGTGTTTGCCAACTGGAGAAAAGGTAATACATGACTGATCAACGTGTAGCTGATATGCTGGAAACTTTCTCACCCACGACGGTGGTGCTATTGCTATGGCTTCGGTTTTTTCATCGTTTAACTTCAGCATGTTTGATGTCATCCACGTTTTGACGTTCGCTATGCAGGATTCAATATGTTGATAAGCCGTGAGTTGATCGTGGGTAGTGGGATTGAAGCTGTTAAAGAGTTGGTAATCATCTGCGTAGAAGTGGTAGGCTATATGCTGTTGATGGATCATTTGACCCAGTAGCCTTGTATATTTAACTGATCATTTGACCCAGTGGCCTTGTATATTTAACTGATCATTTGACCCAGTGGCCTTGAATACATCGTGAAGAGTTATAGGAACTATGAGTGAGCCTTGTGGAACACCGCACACAAGACTAGATCCATCTGAGAGGGTTTGGTGAATCTGGACAGCCTGCATCCTACATATCAAGTAAGAGGAGCACCAACCAAGTACGTTACCACTTCAACCATATTCTGGTTGGAGACGATACAGGAGCTTTGTAAGGTCAATTATGTCTAAGACTGCATGGCAATGTCTCCTGAATCTACTGCTTCTCTCAAGATATTAAGAACACAGTTCAAGGCCGTGTCTGTACTATGTGCTGGTCTATATTCATATTGGAATTCATCAGACAAATCTGGCATTTTAACTAACCAACTAGCTGCATTTTAACTAGCTTTTCAACTAATTTTGAAATTAACGATAAATTGGATACAGGGCGATAGGTTTTCAAGATATGTGGATCCACTAAAGGCTTTTTGAGAAGTAGATGAACTATTGAGTTTTTGAAAGTCAAAGGTACAGTACCCGAGGCCAGAAATGCATTGACTATATTTTGTTTAGGGCAGGAAGAATAACGTCAAGTGTTTTCAATAGTAATGTTGTTGGTAGTGGGTCCAATGTACAGGTATATAGGTTTTGAAGCAGTTATCAATTTTCTGACATCTGAAACATTGACGTATTTTAAGATATCAAATTTAGCACCAGTGAATTCATGAAAGGAAAATTCATCACGTAATGTTCCTAAGTCTTCACGAAGGTTGTTGATCTTTTCCAAGAAGAAAACACTGAGCACTTGTTATTGCGGTGGTATTTCCCTACTGTAGAGTAACACCTGATGATCTATCTACCCATTAATCTGTTGATGGTGCTGAACAATAGTTTGAGATTGTCCGAGTTCCTGACTATTTCCTTGTTGATGTGTTCAGATCTAGCGTCATTACATGTTTGACAAACTCCACACAGCAATAAGATCATATGTACAGAAATAAATGGCTCTTACTTCGCTAACTTCCTGTCGCATACGGCTTGCCTATGTTTTCCAGTACCAATGCCTTGTCCTAGTAGAATGCATAAAAGGAGCAGGTCCTATAGATGTGCTTCAAAGCCAGTAATCTACAGGTATTTATATCATAAGTAGCAATCTCTACGACTACTGGAACTATTTCCGATTGTGTCAGATTACAATTTATAGCTTGTAGTGAATGACTATTTAAGCTCTATTTGGAATAAGTTATCGACATGTATATTATATATTTAACGAATGTTTCTAGTTATAGTGGTTAATTGTAACTATATATTCCAATTCTCATGCTGACCAAAATAGAGGTTCATTTCGTTCGTCCACCAAAAAATAATAATCACAAATTACACTGGATACGTACGGTAATTATTGATTCGTGTAGTGCTCCCATGCTACGACGTCAATCGATGCTCCCCAGCTGGTGCCTGAGATACACGGAAGTTGCTACATAAAACATGTGATGGCTCCAGCACCGTCAGTGGTCCGCAAGTAGCACGTGACAGAACCACCACGACAAGTCAGTGGTCGTCAAGTAGCACGTGACAGAACCACCACGACAAGTCAGTGGTCGTCAAGTAGGACACCACAGGTGCCACAACTTACAGCCAGTTGTCGCCGATCACTTCAAGTTGTATTTTACAGACGCCTGCAGTAATGGAATTGTCAGGGTTATCACACTTGACGAGTTTGCATGGACAATTCAGGCGTTATGAAATCAAATGAAGCATTGCGCGGTTAAGAGTTAATGAACACACACTTTCCAGAGGTATATGCCAGTACTAAGTTAGACACGCTACACTGTATACTCAGTAGACGAATCTGAGTAGCACGTGCTGAGTACTGACAGGTGATTGACAACATCTATTTGGGAACACATCTTATTTCAGCCGTTGGTCTTGAACATATAGAATGTAAGATGTTTCAATTCTAGAAGAGGATAATTTGTTTCTAAACACGTGTAATCTACCTTCTAATGATCACTCGTTGTGCCGTGTTACCAGTTTCGTAGTTAACAATTGTTACAAATCAACTATATTATATTTGTAACCGGAACATCTGACTACGTAAAGCTACCCGTTAAGCCTGTTTACACGGAAATTATAAATGCAGTGTCACACGTAAACGAAAGAGAAGGTCTGCGCTCATTGAATGCCGTTCTTCACTACCGCTGTCCCTATAGTTGTTGGTGGAGCTGGCCGCGGAGACACTGGCACGACCAATACGTGGTCACCCAAGTCGAATCTACACAGGGTGTGTATGACCAGGGGAGAAACAGTTTTCCGTGCAACCACGCACCCAGTGCAATGATCGGCAAAGTTTTTACATGGTGGTTTATGCACGTTTGTGAGAATTTAATGAGTTGCATAAATCAGGAGCCAAGTTGTGAAACTTTCATCAACGTTCCACCATGTGTATGGTAAATTATTCACATATGGAATCTGGTGACAAAACGGACAAGCATGTAGACTAATCTGTATAAATAATAACTGACTTGTAATACTAGTATATTAGACAGAGTTCGGAAAGACTGTGAGTCTGAGAAGGCGAACTACTCGGGTAGCGGTTTCAGCTGTGGCATTGCCCTGATAGTCGGAATGGTTAGTTCTACAATTCTGGACTTCACAATGGAGCTTTGTAGAGACAGAGCTGGTTTGTTCACGACACATCTATTCAAGCTATGGACATGTTCTATGTGTTATGCCTACCTGTTCCGGAACGACGGTGCTCTCATCATGAACGATTCTAGAAATATCCCGAGACTTGTTTCCTTAAACGGAAGTTCTTCGTTTGTTCCCGACATCGACAACGTAACCGTGACAAGACAGATCTGTGACACCCTAAACTCCGGCAACTGTCAAAGATGGACGACATGTTGTGCGGCAGCAAAAAGATGTTGTCGCAGGCAGCTTTCAGTGAACTTCTTTGAGACTCGTGGCACCTACTGCCCGGCTACCTGGGACGGATTCGGCTGCTTTGACGCTACTCGGGCGGGCTCCCGTGCTATCATTACCTGCCCATCGTACATCGAACAAGCCGTACCAACAGGCAAGTCAAACACATAATTTCATAAAACGTACAATTTGCCATAGTAGTCCGACGGTGCTCTCATCATGTAATCGTATACAAGCCGCTGTAGAATTGTCTGCGATATGCGTCCCTGATACAAACATAATTCAACATTAACTACTTAATTAAAATGTGATAAACATTATCAAACATGATTACGATTATCATACGACTGGTACACATTACCATGTATCTACTTCCGAAATGTTCATTTGATGTATGTGTACATTTATTTTTCATCTGATAGTCTCAATATACTGTGAAAATAGCCATACATTGGGAGGCACGACATATCTGGTCAGTCAAACATCTCCCGTTAGTTTGTGCAAAAGAAAAACAGTAAGGCTTCTGTAGTTTATAAATTTAAAGTGATTTTGGTAATTGTACAACAATCACCCGAACTTATTCCAATTACCAATACGGATAAATACCGAAAGTGTACCTATACATGTCTCCCGGAAACATTCACGCACCATTCGGTATTTTGTCAGGGTAACATATATTTGAAATCAATAATATTTAGTACTGGTATGTTTAGCCTCAGAATTGGGAATGTCGGAACACTCTTAATATATATTTATATTTCAGTATGATAGTGGTAATTGCAAGATGCATGTATTTACAATATATGCACAGCAAAAAAATATCGAACATCCTTTTACGTAATGACTGACAATGGAAAATCTGCATCATTCGCCATTGATCAGCTTCATTCCACAATATATTTGTTGGTGGTTGTATCCAAACATACGGCCATCAATTTGAATTTGAATGTTCATTGCTAACGCTACAAATGATTTGATTCAATTTAATCCATCACCGACTGTCAGTTTTGACAACTACAAACGAAACGTGAGAAATCTGATTCTTTGAGCAACACATCGTTCTTTATGTACGGATGAGCGACCATGAAACTGTGCCTACATGAATACATAGTATATTCGTCTCACTTCACACACATAAAGCTAATGCACAGTAAAAATACTGTATACAAAAATGGAACCATTTATCGTTAAAAAAGTATGAAACGGTGATCCGTCAGCCCAGTCTCACAACGCTGATTGAAATGTATCACTACGCCATAACAGTCATACAGTCGTACAGTTAAACCATGTTTTTACCGATTTGCCTATATCCTAAAACCATGTATGTATAATCAATGAACTCTTTCCAATTGGAAGACATATACTGCTTGAGATGGACTGAGTTTTACGAAAGGGTTGTAGGCCTAATGTAGTCATGGTATAAATAAGGGCGTACTCGATTTGCGCTAGGAAATCTCAATTTGTGATCCGCAAAGTTATCTTATCGTTACAATTATTGTAAATATCGTAACATGATAGTATTGGTCACCACCCTCGTGTTTACGATAGGTTTACAATCGAGTGTAGCTCTTTGAATCAGGTCCATGATGGCCAGCGTGATATCTAGTATCATAACTTCGTTAGTATTCCACGTGTATGGCGTACTTACGCACATGCATTCGCCGTACGTGCATTGTTTGTGACGAGTTCAAGTAATAATAATACATAATATTTTAGAAAGAATATCACCTAACATATTTCTACCAAGCATCTCTATTATTGATTTCTTCTACAATATTTGAATACTCCAGAATAAATATATAAATGTTTGGTTTAGTTTAAATATCGTTATTGAGCAAAAATGCAACTTACGAGATCCGTTCCCTATAAAATATAATGTATTAAATTTAATAGCATATTATATATAATAGATAGATACCGGTAGATACAATGGTGAAGTAATACTGTAACGTCTAGTAGGCCTATGCCGTCTAGTAAACACCTATTAACAGTCCTCATCATTCTCGTCTACATGTTTACGTGCTTAGACGGCTACAACTATCAGGTGACGGGTCCATCTGTTTCTAATCTTAGGGTGCATCACGCAAACTCCACGTGTATCACGAAGTCGTGAAACATTATTCGTGAATTCATGAATACGTGAAGTGCATTGAGGTGTAGAATGTGGCGTAGTGGTTAAAGCGCAGAAAAGGCGTTTTAATCGTGACATGATTGAAATAATATTGAAAGCTGCCACAAAGCCCAATTTCAACCAGCCATGTAAAATAACTATGTTCTGTTCTTTTGAACGGATTTGAAACACATACACATACTTATATGCACACACACGCACGCACGCACACACATACGCACACACACACGCACGCACACGCACACACACGTACACACACATGTACACACACACACACACACGCACACACACACACACACACACACACATAGGTAAAACATGATATAGACTTCGAATGAGGCTTTGGGCACTAGACAGTTAAGACTAAAGTCTTTCTTCAGGTGGTAAAACCTTGAGTTTATTTGTTGTAAGTGTGGACAATTACACGGCTTATTGAAGGGCAGGCCACTTGACGGGGATTACCAGAAGTGCCAGGATTACGAGGAGAGCCAGGAAAGCACAGCCTGATAACTGGCAGCAGATGCACGGGCTAATTTCTTGTGTCCTCCAGCAAGACGATGGTGGAGATTTACAGACAGGAAAATAATTGCATCTGTAGACTGAAGCCGTGCGTATTTACCAAGTTGTTTCTGTTTTGAAGGAAGGACGCTACTATGATTCGAATCCAATCTCAAGCGGGAACCTTTAACGGTCATGATCACACCCAATCAAGCTCAGATAGAACGGACCACTCTGTTCGGGTTTAGTATTCTTGTATTATAGGTACGCCCCTCTAACAGAAGCCCCACTGTATGCTGCTGGTACAGGCACTGGTTCTGGTAAATAGCTAATCGCATGTTGTGTGCGTTGTCTTCAATTTGCTCATTTATTGACAGTTACATTTCATAAAAGAAGAATGCTGTTTTCATTTCATTTACGGTAGATGTACGTGCTCCACACAATATCATATCTATCATTAATATACGAAAGAGAGAGAGAGAGAGAGAGAGAGAGAGAGAGAGAGAGAGAGAGAGAGAGAGAGAGAGAGAGAGAGAGAGAG
>JAUTBT010046860.1:0-16400 GCA_032361225.1 Lepetodrilus schrolli | reverse complement strand
CGTTATTGAGAAAAAAACATTGGAAATGAGTATTTCTTCAGGGATTAGATGGGAACCATCATAGCTCAACAGCATTTTTCAAGGGTCATGGTCGAAAATCAAGTACTTTTCAAAGATAAAACTGAAATTAAGCACTTTTCATGGGAGGGCTTGAAATTCAAGGACTTTTCATTTCTGTACGAACACTGAAAGAGGTTCCGATTATCTTGCACACAAGTGAATTGATATAGAATTTGCAGACTCAGGACTTATGTCAACAGGCAGCACAACATTGACAAAAATTGTTTGAATCTGTAGACATAATGTAGAGTTAAAGGTTTCTGAATTTTTTAACTTCTGACCCCAAGATTACAAAACTGAGTACGATTTTATGCTCACGTTCAAATTTAATACGAGGACCTGTGAACTGAACTTTGAGTTGAGCATGAAATTGTCTCAAATAGGTTTCATAATCTCAGGGCCTGATATCAATTATAAACATGGAATTATCAACTATTCGATTCAACAGACAACAAATTGAGATTACCTTATTCCTCATGAGTACCGTTCCTTTCCTGTAGAGCTCAGGAAGGTTGTTGTAGTTTATGCTGAAGTCGGCAAATAGGATCTCGTTCTTGTCACTGGACAGTGTGCACTGAAACATCAACGAGAACTTCATATACTGGGGCCTAGTTATAACATTGGATTTCTTGACAGCATTACAGACAGTATTAAAATTCCATACAACATTTGTACAAGATAAAATATAAGCATTTGTTAGCTTGTTTCTCTGAATTTGGGTTTAAGGCCGCTTTAAATAATGTAGCATTTTCAGCATGCCTCTGAGTGTGGGTATAGTGCATTATAAGTGGACTAATTATTATTATTATTATTATTGTTAAATATTATTTCACCAGTATCAATCAAATCATATCAGTTTACAGCAGGATGAAACCTGCAATACCAGTAGCACTGAATGTTGCAGTAAACCAGTGAGCATCAGCTGGTACTAACAAACCAAGGATGCTTACTGCACTGCAACAGTACAGACAGTGCACCCTATCATGATCATGTCTTGAAAGCCCCAGGCATGGCAATTTTCTGCAGATCCACGGAAATCTGCTGATTTATTTGACCAGGGGTCAATTTATTTGCTCTGGACCTGGCTTGAGGGCAAAGACCCTGGGCTTGTTGTCTGCCGAAATCACAAATGTCTGTTGCCATACCTGAAGGTAACTTCCGCAAACACTGATGCCAAGTTCTGGGGCAGGTCTAAACTTGGAACATTTGGCTGCGGTCCAACGATCACTTACGCTACCACCCATGCCTAAATAAATATCATAATGAGTTAACTTCAGTATTAACAAGCAATAAACAAGCCCCATACCTTGAGCCTCTCCTGAGCTTGAGCTGGCATCATACATTTCTCCTGAACCAGCTTCCAGAACACTGTGTTGTACAGGTTGTTAATGTGACCTGTAAGTATTGGAACAAACCACAATGCTGTACCGTCTGTAACAACACAGTATCAATGCCCAGGGATGAAAATTGGAAATTGTGTTTTCAGTGGGAACATGGCTAAGTTTACAAGATCGACACCCGGATCCTCAAAATCTTCAGAAGATTCTCATCCCAGAAAACAAAGTAAAATATTGCTTTCAAGATTAGTTCACATATATCATGGGTTGTTAGTTAATAGCAGGAGGAAACCTTTGACACCTGTAACACCAAGTGTTGCAGTAAACCTGGCAGTAGTTGCAGTAAACCATTGAGATTACAAAACTCTTTCATTCTCAAGCTCAAATTTTATATGGGGATTTGTGAAATCTTACGCAAAAAAAAACAACGTTTTGTTATCTTGGGGCCAGTACAATTAAAGAACCAATCCATATGTTTTGCTTGATTTGGCTTTTAGAGCTGCTTTCTAGATTATTGCATTCATACCATGGCTTGTCAGTTTATCATTTTCAGTGTGGATTTGGCTCAAACAATATTATTTATTTCTATTTTTATTGTATTCTTCTTCTTATTATCATCATCATCATCGTCGTCGTCGTCGTCGTCGTCATCGTCATCATCATCATCATCATCATCATCATCACACTCACAGTCGGCCTGTCTCCAGCAGAGGTAGTCCTTGAGGTTCTGATCACTAGGGTACAGCACTACCCTGGCATCGAAGGAGGGGGGGTACTGTAGTTCCTGTGTGGGAAAGTACCGGCGCCAGTTCATCACAAACGCCGACGAAAACAGGCTGACTAGGTTGGTCATTATTTTACTGAAACAAAAAAAAAATGTTGCCAAAAATGGGACTTTGAGCTAAATGTTAAAGAACATTTCACTCATGTGATGGCTTGCCAGTATATGAATGGAGGAAACCTGCAATACTTGTAGTGCCGAGTGTTGCTGTAAACCTGCGAACACAGGCTGGTAATTATCAAGGCCATAGTTATTTGATTCTCTGGTTTATCAATCATATCTGCCGACTCGAGTTCATCCATTTTGGAAAATAAAAAATACCTAAACCAGGGAACAAAATAAGTATGGTCTAAGCAAGAATAGTAACTGTATTGCCACAGTACTGTTAGTACCTTGATCTCATTGTAAAATGTTATAAGTATCCCAACTTTGCCTCAACATAATTGTATAACCCAGTTTAACTCTTTTCTTTTTTGGTCATACAAAAATCTAACAGATGAAGTTACTGATCTCAACATCTATTGTTAACCCTCTCCCTGCTGGAATAGGCAAAAACACTGCTCATTAGGGCATCTCGGTTGCCTTCAGCAGGGAGATGGTTAATAGTCGTGACAATAAGAAGGTGATGGTACTTTGATTGATCATAAATCAATTATTAACCAGGTAAGCTTATTTTAATTTAACTTAATTTTTTTTTAAATTGGGTTTTACGGCCACTTTCAAGATTCTTTCACTTAGTATATCACAGCTGGTCAGTTTAGGGCACCTGCAACAGTTTAGGAAACCCGCAACATCTGTAGTGCTGAATGTTGCAGTAAACCTACAAGCACAGACTGGTACCAACAGACCAAGGATGATCACTGAATTGCCATGGTCAACACATCCTATCATGATCGTGTCAGTAAGGTAACTTCTGCGAATATTGAAGCAGGGTTTCTGAGACGGGATTTGACGCCGGGGTATTTGGCTCCGAAGTCCAACGTTCTACCATTGCACTATCACACACCTTTATTTAAATTAATTCCATTCTCTGCGTACCTTCCTCGTCTGTTGTACATGCTCGTGTGCTTCTTGAAGACAAAGCTGTACTCGTCACTCTGTCCGTATGCCAGGGTCACGTCCTTGAAGTCCTCCATGACAACCTGAGCTGCTCGTGACATCAGACCCAGACTGCGCTCATCGTTAGGTTTCACGAAGTGGTGGGTGTCGGAAAATCTAAAAAAGGTAAAAATAAATACATGTATTTAAAATATGCAGGGATTTATTGAGATAAGGAACTTTAAATGTGGTAAATGTACATTATAATAGAATCGTACAGTATTCAGGTACTACCATTCATATCCTAATGGATGAAACCTAGGAGGAATAATTAATCTGAATATTTAACAAGTTTTACAATTATACAGAATAAATTATAAAATAGGACATATAACTGTGCAACACTAAAGCATATATGTAACTAAAAGGGGCATTGAAAAAATATGTTATCACGCTCCAATGATCAAAATAAGGTTGATCTCAATTATCCTGGAGTGTATCCAAACATTGCCTTTGTTAAAATCTCAAGTATAGCTAATAAAAATTACAGTAATGGTTGAAGTATCATTAAGTAGAATAACAATGCTACTGTCGCAGAAGTGGCCAGATATTGAAGACTAATTCTTCCATGAATAATGATATCTGATTGATGTACTGAGCAATAAGAATAATGATATCTGGCTGGCAATACAATATCTGACTCACAAAACTGTGCTACACTGCTTAATGTATTGAGCCACAGCCAAATACACACATAAGTAATAATGTTATGATGAATATCATATTAAACGATAGAAACTGCTATCTTTACTTACACAATAATTGAACAAGAAAAAAATTAAATATATTTATGCACAAACACACACAAAAAAAGCAAATCAATTAAACATGTTAAAGAATGAAAGTGAATGCGGTGGAATTACATGCAATGTTCAACATGAGATGTATCACAGTGATCTGTTCATAGTGAGAGAAAAACCAACAACAACTGTGTCACAGTTTCTAACCATCAACATCGACACAAAGAAAGTAAACTTTAACAAAATTACTGTCATTTCATAACATAAGCTATAGGAAGTCCACGTTCTATTTATCCCTGCTACAGCTATTCATTCTTTATTACATGTATCTAGCACTTTCCATTGTAGATCTATTTTACTTTCATGTTAACATTATGTGTAAACTTCTGACCAGAGTAATGTGAATAACTTCAACCCAAAAAGAACCAAAGAACTTTAAATAACACACCTCTATAACAATCCTGGTGAGGCTATGAATAGCAGACAGAAAAAAAAGTGTACCATTAAAACCTAAATAGTAGGCAAGACAAACTACCATTCTCCTAAAGAAACACTTTTACAACTTCCAACTTCCAAAGTAATCACATGCTAACAAAACCGCTTTAGTATGCTATTGCTACATAGCCTGGTCTCCCTTTCATGGAGCTGTCATCATCCACTAAAAGTCTATAACATCTTCCTGTAAGATCTATCTCTTGGCTGATCAATACTATGGTATCTTTGTGGATATGCAAGCTACTCAAAAAGTTGCCCTGGTATGTTAGATATGCCTATGCTATTATGCCATTGCCCGGTATGCCAGCTATGCCTACGGGAGAAGATCACAGCAATTGACAGTCACGGTGTCATTAAAGACTTGGGGTAATTTATTCCTAAAGACCTACTAATCTCATCTACCTGCTTTGAGTCCGGGGCAATGGGACATTATCTGAATGTCAATGCCCAGATCACAGCTTAACCTGATAAAAAGGAGCCCTAGGAATTGGGAGAAGAATTCAATGTCCCAGTGTTCGGAGCTTCGGAGTTCGCAAATCTCGACAGTGATCTGGCACCTTGCCAATCAATCGGCGATCGCTTTGCCGCAACATTTCTTTGACTTTGGAAAGAATATCCAAAAGGAAGGTTTGTGTGGTTATGACATTCTGACTCTGGCTATTCACAACTGTTCACGACTCGATGAAAGCCAGATATATATTACATTTCCAGCTTAATGTCAACTGATGCAATCTGTAATGATGGAGATAATATTCTCAATTTCCATTATAATCATAGCAAGTGTCAGCTTGCAAACCCACCCCCGAACTGAAAACAAATTCAATCTTCACGACATATAAATAAATATATACCGTATATCAATTACCCCATAGTGACGACAATTGAAGACTTCATTTTGTTCGTATTGAAAGGGACTATGGATTCTGTCACACCCATAGATCAAACTTTTAAGTTTGCAAATGTCACCTGCTGCCGAACTCTTACAAACATATATATCATGTATCTAGATTACCTTCAACTTTGCCAAACCTTTTCAATGTATAATGAACATGCTTGTAATGCATATCAAATGAAATCAGTTTACATACTATTTATTAACAATAGTAAAAGTCCATAAAGGAATACAGAGAAAGGTGTACAATACTCTTTGTTATGTGATCTAAAGTATACATGTTGCACAAGAAGACGATTTAGTTAATACCATAAAAATAGTCTAAAGAATTGTGTTAAATGATTTAATAGTTCTTATGAATACATGTTTAATAATTAATTTGAAAACAATTATATGGTCAATAAATTAATGCATCAATATATCATTATCAATAATAATTGTATAAACATGATAAATGGGGATGATCAATGAAGAAAGAAATATCAGTTTATTAACCATTTAATTGTAGATGTATAATAATAATGTGTGTGTGTGCGAGTGTGTGCGTGTGCGTGTGCGTGTGCGTGCATGTGCATGCATGTGTGTGTGTGTGTGTGTGTGTGTGTGTGTGTGTGTGTGTGTGCATTGGATATTAATAAGAAAGGTATGCTAGTGGATAGCAAGTGCATATACATCTTACTGTCACTTTGCATTTATTGAGAACCTCATGTCTCCCCCACCACCCACCCATCCCCAAACCACACACACACCCCTACCTCTCCTACCACACCCAACCCCACCTCCTCTCACACAACCTTAAAGATGGATAGTTTACCTGTCATACATCGTTATTTGTTACACATCTGTAATCAGTGGGTAATGTACATATAACTGGTATTTTTGTAATGACAGTGACCGAAATACATCAAATGTAAGACAATAGTTTAAATGCTCAAGTATTTTGAACTATTTTGGTGTTTAAAAATAGTACACTATATCGATAATTTCACGTACTATCAATGGAAATAATCCTTCATTGTTCTAACCTTGCCAGTCTTCCACCGCTGGTTCCAGGGGTACAGGACACAAAGTCTTTGAGGAAGGCTCTCTCGTTGGACTGCCAGCAGAAGGGAAGGTTCCCTTCCAGTGCCTGCATGATGGTGGGAGCTTGAGACAGTGCGAAGCCCTTGCCCAGCAGAGAACTGTGAGCATTGAACACCTGGCGACAGACAGACACCTGCTTTAATACATATCTCAGTCCAAAGAGGCTTCATTTGTTATGGGTATAGTTTCACAAATCTCTCTTATCCACTATGAGACCCTAGCACTCTCGTAAGTGCACGATCCCCATGTATTAGAGGTCGTAACGAGAATGCTATGATCTCAGAGTAGATAAGTGAGCTTCGTGAAACGACACCATTTTTTAATTTTATATTAAAGGTCAGTGTTGTAGCTACACTGGCCATAAATTTCTGGCACCTGTTCCACAGAGCGATCATAGTTCTACGAGAGTAATATGGCTATAAGACAACAAGGCTGAAACCTATGGTAATATTTTGTCAAAAAAGTTGAAATCTCACCAGCTGAGCTCCTTCTTCAATGAGATCCATTTCTTCATCCAGTTCTTCCATCGTCACTGTGCACACGCAAAACAAATTCTTTAATCTTTAGAGTCGCAAATAACATTTATTACCATTCTTAACAATTTATTTTAACTCTCTCCCTGCTGAAGGCAACCAGAGATGCCCTAAAGAGCTGTCTGTGCCTAATACAGCAGGGAGAGGGTTAAATAAATAATTCCTGCATTATATTTATTATTCATTACGCAGATAAACCTGTTGGTACCAACAAATATTTAACCCTTAGTCTCACAAAACAATTTCATTTCCAATCTTAACCAAATGAAATATTTGCATTGCAGGCAAATTTAGAATGCTTAATTTACATATTTATGCTAATAAAGAACCCTATTAAATAATCTATACATAAAATTAATAATTCCTCAGACATACCAGGTGGTAGAGCAACATCTCTTCTCATCAGAGCGGCAGCACACATTCCACCGAGATACCCAAGTTCCTTCTCCAGCTGCTGAATGCTCTGTTGGCAGAAACTTAATTTTAAAAATCCATAATACGGTAATAATAATAATCATAATAATAATTATTATTATTATTATTTATTTATTGCATAATGTTGCTGCAAGAATCCTGTACCCATATCCACAAAAATCATGTATCACTATATATATATATATATACACACACAAGTTTGCATTACATGTATATTACACCTCAAAGAAATTTGTCCCCATACTCCCAATGTTAATTTACCGGTCAATAAATTATGTTAGAGACCATTACTAAGGCGTTACACCTCGACTCAGGGCTGAAGGAGTATATGACATCCTGACAAATATTCATTACATGAACTTGAGACATGTGACATCACAATACAACTGTCAGCATTGTTGCAGGTAGATAGATGTCTTTTGACTTTCATATGGAAGTTAAGACTAGACAGTTTGTTGAAACTTTTCGGTGTAATATAACATTTCTCGCTGACTGACCAGTCCATAAACTGCCATAGAGCCCTCAGTGCCATGCACTATTTGTTAAATATATATATATATATATTTATTTTATTTATTTTTTAATTGGGGTATAGATCCGCTTTCAAGATGCTTTCACTTATATCATGGCTTATCAGTCTTAGGGGAGGAGGAAACGTGCATCCGTAGCGCTGAATGTTGCAGTAAACCTGACAGCACTGGCTGGTAATAATAATGGATTTCCACCCCCTAAAGCAATTGTAAAGCACTCCCTTAGTACCATGGTCAATGGTCAATGTGCACTGTTTCCTTCCCAACACCCTGGGGAGTATACAACTCAAGCTGCTAACAGGGTAGTGTACACTTTACAACCATATCCTACTGGGTACCCATTATTTGCTGGATGAACAGAACTGTCAGTGACACAGATATAGATAAAATTAAAGATACAAGAAACAAATGGAATCAATGAATATGAAATAATTTTCTTTGTATTCATTCAGCGTATGTCTCACATCTTCAGCTTTAGACAACATTTCGTAGCCAATGACTGTACACTTGAAGCCGTAGAAAGACGATTTTTCATCCTTGACGTAATCTGAGGCCGTCTCCAAAGAGAAAATAACTTCATTTCCTGAAAGACACAAATAAACATCACTAACCTAACTCTCAAATCTTGTAAACAATAATAATAATAATGACAATAATAATTTAAATTATAATAAAATAATGTATTTAAAATTATATATTTCTTTTATATTTTCTTTTGCAAATATAATAATAATAATAATAATAATAACCAAATTATATTCCTAAAATATTAAATAAATTGTTTTTCTTTTGCACAAAAACAATAGTTTCATTTCATTTGAGACTATCCCTAGTTGTCTAATACCAATGTCAATCAATTCAACCCAACAAATTTCAGTTACAATATATTTATGCAAATCCACGATTACCTACCAGGAAGTATGACAGCCTGTTTGGGCCAAATGCTGTGTCCATAGAACCTCTTCAGCACTGGCCAGTGAGTCAGAGTGATGTCCTGGTCATCAAGGGAGACCACTCCCGGGGTCTTCACCAGAGTGGTCTCCCCTTGGAATCTGGCAGGGGCGTACAACTGCAGTGAGTCTTCTACCTGGGCTGTGGCACTCTGTGAGTCAAACTCTAACACTATCCACTTCACAGTGGAGGGGAATTCAACCTGTGAGATAAATACATGCAATCTTAGAAATTGGCTGATCAGTTTCAAGATTATTTCATTCATATCACAGAGTACAATTTCAAGCTCATAGTCAATTTTATATGGGGATTTGCAAACAAAACTTGAGTTGAGCATGAAATCTGGGTTCTTTTATATTAAATTGGGGTTGAGAGCCGCTTTCAAGATCCTTTCACTAATATCACAGATTGTCAGTTTTAGGGCATTAAGAAACCTGCACCAGCCATTAGTTATTGCCAGACCTTTATGCCGGAAGCTTTTAATAAATATATATCTTGTTTTAGGACCAGGAGTTTTACTGAAGAACCAGGAACCTTTTGAGATTTTGTGAATTGATGCCAGGCCCCCATTGTATGTTTCAAACACGGGGCAGTAAGCTTTAAAGTCTGATGTTCTACCACTGTACTATCATCTGCCCTACCAACACACTTGCACCATTTTGACTACTATCAGCATCAACTCACATATATTAGTTACCTGCCTGGTGCGATTTTTTAGAAGTTTTACACACTAACAGTAGGCAAATGCTCTGGGGTTTAACACAGATTTCTACAGAATTTCAATGATAATAGGAGCAGAACCAGCAAAATCTAGTGTACATGACCAGCACAGATATACTACTCCGAGAACTTCAACATCAACTCACCTTGTAGTTGGCGACGGTGGCTGGTTTGTACGGGTGGTCGCTCTCCACGACGACGTAGTGCTGCGAGGTGGTGCTGGTTGTCTGAGAGCTGTCGGAGACACTGGAGTCAAAAACGCTGGAACTACTGAGCGGCAGTGGCACCAGATTCTTGGTCACCAAGACGACGGCCGGTAGGATGTCCTGGATGAGGTACAGCACCTGCACGGCTCCCTGGTGATTGCCAATGGTTATATGAATGAATGAATGAATGAATGAATGAATGAATTATTGTTTTACATCGCAGCGGGAATATTTTACTCATAGGCAATAGCGTTATTTTATAATACAATCAGACATGCAAGAAAACAAAGAACATAGATAAATAGATGATGAAAAGGCAGTGTATAATTAAAACATTTCATAGTGTTACAGAAATATGGTTGTGAATGGTTACAGATATATGATGGTTGCCAATACTTATGGAGATGGCTGTGAATGGTTATGTCAATGATGGTTGCCAATGGTTACAGAAATATGATGGTTGCCAATAGTTACAGAAAAATTATGGTTACCAATGGTTACAGAAAGATGATTATTACCAAGGGTTATAAAAAAGAATGGCTGCCAATGGTTTGGGAAAGGTGATGGTTGCCAATGGTTACGTAAATTGTATTTTTTCTGTCCTAAAACGTATTCGTCAAATCAAAAAATGTGTCTCACCCTTGGATCCTGAGCCGCCACAGGTCCTACGTATGCCAGTGAAAGCGGCAGCAGCGATGAGAACAGATGTGACTTGCCCAGTATTTCGCAAATCTCCTCCGCTGAAATATAAGTAAACGAATGAATCCTACTAGAGATCAGATACTATACAATACCAATAACTGTAAAACACCTAAATTACGTGGACACAAATTATGCGCAAATGCTAAAATTGAACTCTTTGCTTTTAAAACCAGACTTAAGATATTGTTGTTCAAACAAGCATTTGACCGTTGACTAGACAAAGTGCTACGCTGGATTTTTGTGCTATACAAATATTTATATATCATATCATATCATATTATAAAATTGCTGAAATGAAATTACACACATTTGCCAAACAAATATATAAAATTAAAGGATGAATATATAGACTGTAATACACGGTGAATACTACAGCGTGATCTTTTTCGTATATCATATACACTATGTACAACACACACTGTACACAGACCACAACACATCGCGAAGACTGTAGTGGTGGTATTTGACTCACGAGGAAGGGTATGCGCATGGTGCAAGAGGTCGGTGGTCATCCTGCAGATGGCGCCAGTGATGTCAATGGCGTTCTTCCTGGCCTGAAGTTCTGCCAGGTTCTTGGACGTCTGGTGATAACTCTCACCATCCTGAGGAGCACTGGGGGAACGAGAGAGAGAGAGATGGATGTCACGGATGTGGTAAATTTTATATAATTCTTAATAATAATCATATATTATTGCTATTATTATTATTATTAATGTAGTAGTATTTATTTATTTAATTATTTTTTTATTTAGAGGTAGTAGTAGATTCATTTATTTATTTATTAATTTATTTATTAATTTATTCATTTATTAATTAATTTATTAGGTGTGTGTGTGTGTGTGTGTGTGTGTGTGTGTGTGTGTGTGGTAGTAGTAGTAGTAGTAGTAGTAGTAGTAGTAGTAGTAGAAGAATATTATTTAACCCTCTCCCTGTTGGATTGGACACATGTATTGCTCTTTAGGGCATTTCTGGTTGGCTGCAGCATGGAGAGGGTTAAATAATTTTATCTTTTCAGAGAAATCCAAGTTCAGAGAAGAGAACAAGATGAAGGACTATTTGAAAGAGGACAATGACGATAAAGAAGTTGGACAGGAGGAATATAAAAAAAAAATGCAACCTGTAAATCTGTGCTAACTTTGGTGTATATTAACAGCTTCAGTTATCTCCCTTTGCATGTATACTGACCTGTAGTACAGAATTTGTGGTATCTGGCCTCGTGTGTGATTGGTGCCATTGCTACTCAGCGAACAGGCAGTGAAGGTGAAAGTTGTTCCGTCAGAACACTTAACCTTCGTCATTCCGCCGTCTCCGTTGAGTGTACGAGGACCGTGATTCCGCAATTTGACTGCATACTTTACCCCTTCCTGCAGGTGAACAAACAAGAAGCAAAAGTGTTATCAAGCCCCGAGATTATATTTTATATTGGGATTTTTTTAACAAAAGCAAAAGTTAAGCATGAAATCATACTCCAAAAAGATTAGTAATCTCGGGGTTAGATGTCTAATTAATGATCTATTCAATTTGCTGAGAATTCTAATTCTATTTTCAACAATTTTCTACCAGGGAAAAAAATAGTATCAGAGAAGTAGATAATTGGCTCAAAATAGCATTTAATAGTAGACAAATTACACGCAATTCAGAACATAGAATAAACCTTCACAAACCTAAGCAAATAACTTTGTGTAAAACAAACTATGACAATAAATAATTAAAAACTCACTTCTTTAGTAGTGTATGGATAATCTTGTTCACACATTTCTCAAAAGCGCATTTGAGTAGTTATTCTGGATATTTGCGCTATATAAATGTGTATAATAATAATAATAATAACAGTAATAAGAATAGCCTGGTAATATTTCACCATTTTCAAATATTGTTCATTGAAGCATGAATAAAATATTTTTTGATCGTGAGCCAATCACCTATGTAGTTGAGGAATAATTCGGGCTGTTTACCTTGATGGGCACAGGTCTCTCAAACTTGATCTCGGCGATGTCATTGACGCAGTCCTCAGGGGTGTACGCTCCCTTTGCTATCTCCAGACTGTTCCACCGCTGTGTGTGTGACATGTCCTCTTGACACTCACCCTGCTGAAACAAAACCTGTCTGTTTGTATGTGTACCACTGTCTGCCTGGTGTTGTACCAGTCTGTTTGTATGTGTACCACTGTCTGCCTGGTGTTGTGCCACTGTCTGTGGTGTTGTGCCACTGTCTGTTTGTATGTGTACCACTGTCTGCCTGGTGTTGTGCCACTGTCTGTTTGTATGTGTACCACTGTCTGCCTGGTGTTGTACCACTGTCTGTTTGTATGTGTACCACTGTCTGCCTGGTGTTGTACCACTGTCTGTTTGTACTTGTACTACTGTCTGTTTGTATGTGTACCACTGTCTGCCTGGTGTTGTACCACTGTCTGTTTGTACTTGTACTGTCTGTTTGTATATGTACCACTGTCTGCTTGTACTTGTACTACTGTCTGGCTGTATATGTACCACTGACTGCCTGTATTTGTACCACTATACTACTGTCTGCTTATATTTCTACCATTGTCTGCCTGTATTTATACTACACTATCATAGGGGATCCATGATAGAATAGTAAAAAAAAAGTTTTAAAATATATCTATATATCTATATCTAATAATAAAGTCAATTATTTAATAATAACAACAAAAAATAATAATAATAATATAAAGGAGACATCCTACCAGTGTATGTCAACCTCGCCTAGCAATCTAATATATAACAAGGGAGAACACTTGATGGTCCCTCAACATTCGACTGAAATTTTAAATGTGCATATCTATTGTATTTTCAAGCTCTGTAGTTATCCTAATGGTACTTCATGCTCCCTGCGGGTGCAGTTCTTACCATAAATACCTCTGAATAAAATCACATCTCTTGATAACCCTGAACGAAGTTATAAAAATGTTCAAAGAACAATGAATCATCCCAGTTCTGTAGATGGAAGTTCAAGGACTCAATGCACCTTCTCTCTTCTGGTTTGTTAAAAATAAATATTAAATAGTAGTTCACTGTTTAGTTGATTACAAGCATGTCCAATTTTCTTTACACACAGATATTCAGTATTTCATTTACATGCCTTCTTCATTTGAAAACTATACTTTTAAAAATGCTGGTGTAGAGCTCTCACCTCGTCGAGTAGCTCCACCTCATACTCGTAATGTCCTGCACCTCCGTACACACACACCCCAGCCACAACAATGCCTGGGCGGTCAACCGTGAAGGCCACGGCATCTGGACTCCCGTTACCAGAGTTCCAGTAGGCCGTCTGGCTGGTGCGCGTGTACCGGTTGGGCGTCACCAGCATCGGTCTAGACGTGGTCGTGAAATCAACCTGCTCGAGAAACAATGTTACAGAGTTAAAACTTGAATGCAAGCAAAATCTGAACAAAATCTTAACAAAATCTGAACAAAATGCAAAATATGAACAAAATATGAACAAAATCTGAACAAAATGACTGAATTAGTCAGTGAGTTGGTAGGACATGGGACTTCGGAGCCAAAGGCACCGAGGTAAAATCCTGTTCCAGGAGCCCGGCATCAGTGGTGCTTTATTTGGAGGTGAAGACATGATGCACAAATGCAAATGTTTACCTACTTGGAATACGAGGTTGGGAAGATTGGTAATTCTTAAGAATTTGTAGAGGGAAACTAGGTTTTAGGGAATAATGAAAAATGGCATTCTCCACCAAAAGTATCATTTGAAGACGGCTTTCTACAGATCACTCAGAATATTAACTATCAAATCTAGCCTCTTGATTACAAAATCTTTTGAGTATAATTTCATACTCAAGCTCAAATTTAATATGGGATTTGTGAATAAAACTGAGGAGCATAAAAGTTTCTTAAACTAGGGTCACAATATCACACTTTCATCCTTCCTTCTAAGCCTGTTATCACTCAGAAGATCGGCCATCAAATCTGATATCACACACTCTCATGCTTACCTCCAAGCCTGTCGCCGACGCCGCCAGTTCGCTGATGATGGTAACGAGCAGGGCGCAGGTGTTGGCGACGAGGGAACTGGGGAACACAGGCGTCTCCTTCGCCAGATTCTGTCTGATGGGCAGCGACACGATCAGCAGCAGGCGGTCCAGCACCTCCTTGAATGAGATGTGACTTCCAGTGGTGATGCTGTCCATCTGCGTGAGATAAAGTGGCAAGAATGAGATACAGAAACGAGAACTTTCACACATAAAGCATCCTTATTCAACAGCAAGTTGTTTTTTTTTGTTTTTTTTTGTTGTTGTTTTTTTGAGTGAGCTATTGTTTTACATTGTAGCGGGAATTTTTCACCCATATGCGACAATCCTTATTCAAGAATTTGAACCCGCTCGCACTTTTCTATGACCTACAACAAGAGTATGTGATGCTGTCCATCTGTGTGAGATAAAGTGGCATGAATGAGATACAGAAACGAGAACTTTCACACATAAAGCATCCTTATTCAACAGCGAGTTTGTTTTTTCTATAACCTACAACAATAGTAGGTGATGCTGTCCATCTGCGTGAGATAAAGTGGGACATAAATGAGATACAGAAATTAGAACTTTCACACTTGTAGCCTACCAAGCATCAATATCCACTTAATATCCAACCATATAGAGTTACCTCCCTTACCTCCATCCAGTCAATGCATACGAGATCTCCCTTACCTCCATCCTGTAACTCATGTGGCTGGCCAGTATGGGGTATCTGTGCATCTCCCCGAGGCGTGCTGCGCTGTTGGTGTTGTCGTCCATGCACATGGACTGTTGTCGGAGGATCTCCTCGGCCTCAGGCTCGCAGTTGATGGGCATGATGTTGGTCAGCTTGATGGCGGGGTGGCAGAGTGCCTCCATTACTGCCGCCAACAGCCGCCCCACCCCACAGACATTGGGTGTGCCCTGCCACAAACACAGAGGGGAAGTTGTATAGCTTTGTTGAAGTGCCACACAAAATTCGCTTGAGATAGTAATGCAATAAGCCAGCTCGGAGTTTCGAAATACGTGCAGAATATGTGTGCATGTGTCAAAGGTGAAAGCACATGAACAACGACTGTCTGAGGCGCTGTAGTGCTAGCAATGTGTGTTCATCGTCAATATTACATTATTTCTTTGTGAAATCCGCTGTACAGTATGCTGGTGATGTGATAAGCATTTTAATAGTATTATATGATATAATGTGCATTCACCTTTGACACGCGAATGCATATTCTGCACGTATTCGACATTCCAAGCTGTCTTATGCCAAGGCCATATATAAATTTGTGCAGCTTTTGTTTGGTGGGTGCCACAGTAACTAGTTTTCAAGAAGTATAACTGAGCCTATTGACGATTAGAGACCGGCTCCTTGTGCATTAACTAAATGTATTTATTAATGAGTGATTGTGAAGTTTAACATTGCTGCAGGAATCTTTCACCCATTTGCAACTATATGTTAAACAGTTTCACTGTTACATATGATGATGGAGTATAATATTTTGTCTAAGACATGTAATAATATACACAATAGATGGTGGATTATCATAATTGGTCTAATAATAGAATAGACACGATCAAGATTTTCAGATTTATACCTGGTTGTTAGATAATTACTTTACAAATTTTTCACAATCAAAAGTAATAACAAATAAAATTCAATTAAATTTCTTGTTGTGTTCAAAAATGCAAACATGCAAATCATAGACACAACTGAAAGAAAGTTTAGCATATATTAATTTCTTGATATATATATTTATTTTGGGGGGAATTGGGGTTTGGAGTCACTTTCAAGATTCTTTCACTTATATCACGACTTGTCAGTTTAGGGCAGGAGGAAACCCGCAACATCCATAGC
>JAUTBT010046849.1:0-12449 GCA_032361225.1 Lepetodrilus schrolli | reverse complement strand
TACTATGTGTATTGTAGCAGTACTATGTGTATTGTAGCAGTACTATGTGTATTGTAGCAGTACTATGTGTATTGTAGCAGTACTATGTGTATTGTAGAAGTACTATGTGTATTGTAGCATTACTATGTGTATTGTAGCAGTACTATGTGTATTGTAGAAGTACTATGTGTATTGTGTTTACAGGGTCTCTTCGAGGTGTTGTGCAGAAACTCCAAACTCCAGGCGCCCATTCTCACTTTGATGCTGAATCAGGTCTGTGATTATGTCCACTTCCAGTCTAGGTTCAAACTCACAGTAATCATTTATGAAGATTTGAATGCTCACAGATAATCATATTTACTATCTTGCTGTCTTGATGATTGTTTCTTTTTGTTGTTGTTTTGATTTTTGTACTCTTGTACCACCATGTGTGTCTTAAGAGAATAAACACAATGATGACTACGATTGCGATTGGGTTAAATTGCAAGAATTGCAATAACTCTCCTATTTGACATTAATACTAAATAGAAAGATATTCCTAAAAATCCTTGTCTATTCATTAAGCTGTACGGATGTTATGATAATTATGTTAAACAGACGAGTTGTGAAATGCAGGGCTGATAATCCCATATTTCTACGAGCAGATAAAGCGTTACCATGACGATGACCCAGGAGTGGTACCGCCTCTGAAGCTGGACCCCTGCATCGTGACCCAGGGGGAGTCTGTGTTCCTGGCAGAGCCATTGGTAGGTGCCCCCTAGTACCAATAATAATAATAATAATTGTAGCCTGTCACATCCTCAGACATGAATAATTTTGTGCGTATTTCCGGGATTTTAAATTTTGGTCATTCATGAGATCGGTGTAAAAATGCAATATGTTTTTTAGGGGAGGGATGAGGTCCAAATAATGATATGGGATGAGATTTGGCATGCCTCGAGTGACTTGGAGGTTTACTATTTTGTCTTTCAGTTTGTCAGATTAGATCGTCATTGTCATTCTTTCTGAAGACATTCATAATCCCCGATTGAGTTTCACATGTTAGAGTTACTTCCCATTGATTGATTGACGAATGAGCCGTGTGGGGCCGAATAGCTGTTTACATAACAAAATGGCACTGCCCATGAAAAACAAAAATGCTTGTTTATAATACTGTTATAAGCTGGATATTGCTATTCAGATACCACCAGACCCCCAAAATATGTTTCCTCAAAAACATTTTCTTCCTGTTCTCATATCTGCATCTTGCTGTAGCATCACATATAATGTCATTCTGTCCAGATGATTGTCAGGTCATGTTGTCAGCACTGTAACACCACACATGTAAGACGTTTGTGATGTTCCTGCACAGGGTCATCTGCTGAGCTGTGTTCAGCTGGGTGTACTGAAGACCAGACAGATGAAGACTGTGTCCACAGATGATAACGATGATGATGATGATGATGATGATGCAGCTCTCGTGGAACTGGAATCCTTCCTAACCTTGTTGACCAAGAGGATGATCTTATCAGAGATGGGGGACTTCGAGTTGGTCAGATATATCTTATATTTATATATTCACTTCAGCCTCTTCCAAAATAATTGTCAGATAACAGGCATGGCAATTTGTACTATAGCCCTCTGTTGTACTATAGCCCGATGTTGTACTATAGCCCTCTGTTGTACTATGGCCCTCTGTTGTACTATAGCCCGCTGTTGTACTATAGCCCGCTGTTGTACTATAGCCCTATGTTGTACTATAGCCCGCTGTTGTACTATAGCCCTCTGTTGTACTATAGCCCGCTGTTGTACTATAGTCCTCTGTTGTACTATAGCCCGCTGTTGTACTATAGCCCTCTGTTGTACTATAGTTGTACTATAGCCCTCTGTTGTACTATAGCCCTATGTTGTACTATAGCCCGTTGTTGTACTATAGACCGCTGTTGTACTATAGCCCTCTGTTGTACTATAGCCCTCTGTTGTACTATAGCCCTCCATTGTACAGTAGCCCTCTGTTGTACTGTATCCCTCTGTTGTACTATAGCCCTCTGTTGTACCATAGCCCTATGTTGTACTATAGCCCTCTGTTGTACTATAGCCCTCTGTTGTACTGTAGCCCTCCGTTGTACTCTTTTAGGACAAGTCTGCAGACTTCTCTCTGGCGTCCAGTGTCGGTGTGAAGAACAACATCTACGCCATCCTGGTCATGGGCGTGTATGAGGTGCTCATGGAATATACATTCACTGCGGGACAGCTGAGGTACGTGGTGGGGGTTGTACATGCTCCAATTATGCGATGTTCTTGGCAGAAAAGCAGACATATTTGATACAATGTTACATAATTGTGAGAATTCTGGATGTACCATCCAGACATACTGATATACCATGATCTTTATAAATGCAGTTTGTCCAGCTGTGAGCAAGTGATGCAGCTGTACAGCTGCTACCAGAAGCTGTGTGATGTTCTGAAGGAGAAGACAGCTGCAGCTGCTGGGAAGAAAGGTCGAGCGGCTACAGGGAAAGCTCCTCACAGTCTCCTGTCTCTGAGCTCCAATGTCAGCATGCTACAAGCACTGCTCAGGTAGGCCACCACTTGTACAACTAGTGTTCATATTCAAGTATTGGACTAACCACTCTCAGTGTTACGGTCGTTCTGTGGAACAAGACACAGGTAGAGTGTTATTTCACCCAGCTTTCTGTTAATTACAACTGTTTGAGGTCTCCAGCTGTTTGTTCTCTGTGAGTCATGTGTGGATGCTCTCTCTCTCAGTGACACAGATCCCAGCCACACGGAGAGCATGTCAGTGTTACGAGAGTGTCCCGAGTTCCTCCAGTACGTGGCGTCCGTGACAACACGGAAGCTACAGCAACTGGCAGACAAGGGGTCATGTGATGGTGCTGCGGGGGTGCTGCGGGAGCGCATGTTGTCGTACTGCTACATGCTGGCACGGTGAGGCGAGGCGACGCTGTTTGAGAAATAGTGCATTTACCACGTGTGAAAATTTTATTTTTAATAAACAAATAACATTTAAGATTAAACTGCAGTTATGCAATTACAATAATGTATTAGTGAAGACGTTGTATACATAAATTCAATGAATCCTGCTCAGTAGTTTGGCATCTATATTCAAGTGTGTTTTTAGTAATTATGGAATAATTCTTTTAATTAGGACCCATTGAAATACATAAATGGTAGAAGTAAACATCTGCCTTTCAGACTGTTCATGACATACTACACTGAGACTCAGATTCTGACGGAGGAGCAGAAGAAGGAGAGGAAGAAGAATGTCTGCGGTCCGTGCCTGGAAGGACTGGTCAGCATCCTGTCATACGTCTCCACCCTGGGTCAGCACGACCTGTGCCAGTGTCTCTGTAACATTGGTGAGTGGCAGGTGTATAGCAGCCGACTGTGGCCAGTTTGTATTTATCTGGGTGTCAGTATTATATAGCTTGGTAAGAACAATTGTTCATATCTTATCAATAGTTTTCTTCCTGTAATTTTGATGTTATCACTTCATTGGTGGACTGTTTGATTGTAGAAAAAGACTACAACGGAGAGGAGGTGAAGGTTTCTAACAAGTCTGAGAAGATTCATTCCCACGTCAAGAAGATACAGGTATACTTGTGTATTTGGTGTTCAGTATACAGATATTACTCATGCAGTTCAGTATATAGATATACTCTTAATATCTTTAGTTGAAGAAATATTGCAATTTTGTGTTATTGTAAGATCGTTCGCATTTAATTGGTGTCTGAAATCTAGAGGTCACATTAAGTTAATGACACGTTAAATATGTGATGTACAGTATACATCACCAGATATACCTGACAATGTATTTTTACTGTATTCCCGAGATGTACAGTATACATCACCAGATATACCTGACAATGTATTTTTACTGTATTCCCGAGATGTACAGATGTTTACGAATGCACAAACCTCATCTTCCCAATTGTGGCCAACAGGGTTATCACCACCAGTTTCTGATCAACTGTCACGCCACGTTAATTCGGTTGTAAATTCGGTTGTTTGTGTCGCCAGCGTCTGGTTGTGAACTTACTGTCTGCGGATGAAGACGTACAGAGCTGGAAGGAGATGACGTCGCTGCTGACGCTGGTGTCACTGCTGACGAAGAACCTGCCGTCACACAGTCCGGCGTACGAACAGGTCCACTCCTGGGTCCACACTCTGTGCACTGATCAGTCCATAGGTATACTCCACTGGTGTTGAGAATGCATGTCCTAAACACTAATGCTAAATTCTTATATTTGTTAAATATATCTTGAAGATTGTCAATTATCAGTAACAATTTGTAAAAAAACTATAAAGCCAATTTAACCTCCAACGTGGATTCATCAAAATCATTGTCTATAGGGCATCTATGGTTGCCTGTTGAGAGATACAATTAAAGAGAATCTCCACAGATACTATGTTATCTAACATTGCAGTGTATGGGTGAAATATTCCTGCTGCGATGTAAAGCACTAATTCAATCAATCAATGAGTAAGACAATGATAAACTGTAGTGATTTGACAGTTTATTGTTTCTAATTTCCAGACGACATGTCGACATGCAAGCACCTGCTGGGGATGTTGTTGACATTGACGCAGCAGATGAAGACGCTGCCGCAGTTGCTGCGAGACCTAGCACAGGATGTACACAGTCAGCTGGGGGACTCCGATCAGGTCTGACACAGCACAGTCACAACTGTCACGTGACATTACTATCACAGTCAATCACATTATGCTGTAACTTGTCCCACGTCATTTGGAAACTTGTAAATTTATCGCCATTGTACTTTTTTCACTATCTCCATTATTCCATTCCTTATTTAGATATGTTTTTATTGATGTTTGCATCATGACATCAACATTTCTAGATAGTCATGTTATAATAGAACAATCACGAAGACATGCCACATTTCTCTGTCTACTTTTGTATGTTCCTATGTTACGTATGGGTGAAATATTCCCACAATGACATAAAACATTAAATTAATCAATGTATGATCCCCAGGAGGTTGAAGTGGAGGACAAGACACACTTTGCGCTGGTCACTCAGAGGACAGCGTCCACTGTGTTGACGATGATGTTGTCACATGCTGACCACGAACTGGACGACCTTGACTGGTGTATTACCTGGGTCAAATCAGACATACTTGCCAAACAGAAACACGCAGACGGTATGAGCTTTTGTTGTAGTTGGATATTAATTTGAGTTCTCTCTAGACAACCTCAGTCATCTCAACATCAAATGCTTTAATTTCTTCTTGCTATATAGGACATCAAATCTCAGCATCCAATTCTTGTCCTAAAACAGACAAGCTCGTTTCTAAAGATTTCAAGTACGTTGTGAAATCACATCTTTTCTTACGTAGCACCCAATCGAACATCCGAAAAGTGTGATATCACAGTACAGTTGTTTGCCTAGTTCCAGATCAATGCTAGTTTAGGGTCAGTGGTACATAAAATTCATTTGCAGGAATACACGATACAGCACATGCTTTATAATTAGCTATTTTGAATATTCAGACATTTATTTAACAGGAAAAATGATGTCGTAAGTTTTGTGTTTGTTTTATCACTTTTATTTCAACAACTAAACTGCTCGACCGGAAATATTATAGTTGTAATATAGTTGATTTTTGAGTGAGCGTGCTAATTTGTAGGTGCAATAATTTCTCAAAATGCAGTAATCCGAAGAGAATACATACCATCAATAGCCAATAATGAATAAATGTTAGATCCAAGTAGTGATAGTTTGTGTGGTAATTCATGCTCCGTGTTGAACTGTGGTTTTGTCATCTGCTAAGCGGCATGCATTTATAAAACTACTAAATTCATAGGGGTGTAATCTATCAAATTTACATGAACATTTTATTCTAAACTGAATTTGTTTTTCATTAAACAATAAAAAATATTTTGTTTGAAAATTAAGGGCAGTCAATGTTGACCTAGATAGAAACCATGTCAGCACATGCGGTTCACTCACTGAGCGCCAGACTGGTTCTATTTTTCATATTGCGCTTGCTTATCATTATCTATATTGATACGGCTCAGTCTACTCCGACCCGGAACTGGAAAATTGGTTTGAAATTAGGTCCTGCGTTTCGGCAGATTGCGAGTGTTAAAGTTATGTTTGAATTGATATCGATTTCTTTGCATAGTTAAGTAACCTGTAGGAGGGGGGAAAAGTGGTCCAGAACTAACTAAACGACTGTATAAGGATCAAAGTCAAACCTGTTTTACTTCAGCATCGTAGATATCCCTTCAGTTAGGGCAAGTGTATTCATTTTCTAAAGATATTACATGATTTTCATAATCTTTGATTTCTCAGAACCTCTCCACTTCATTTTTAAAGCCAATGAATTATTTATGTGATTTTCAGCCCAGCCATCTCAGATGTTGACACAACAAGAGAGTCACGAGAAAATTATTAGCCTGCATTTGGGGATCCTGGTGGTAGCATTCCACGAACTTGTGCAAACGGCTGTCCCGTTCGGCCCTGGAGTGGAAGCCATCTTGAAAACACTGACTCGCCTGTACACAACCGCCACCAACTTTGTCAAATATGTCAGTACTACCAATGATCGGCAATCACAATTCCACAAATATTCAAATATCCGTGCATGTAAACGGTGGCTTGTGTATCCATTTATTTGCATAATCCTCTAATTCATTAATCTACCTGCCAATCAACCAGAATTCAGGTATGCTTATAGTCGGACATGACTCAGTTTATTTAAATTAGCAATGGGGATAATCTCTGTCAAACATATCTGAGCAAATCCAGTTTAATGCAGACAACTGTCTTCGGGTATAAATAATATCGTAAAACTATGTGTGTTGGAAGACGCAAACAGGAATGTTCTGGGTCAACGCTATAGTCTGTTTGCATGTTGTACATGTGCCAAAGCTTGGGGGACATTTCAAAGTGGGCTTTGCTTCGCGATAGGTCAATATGACTATTAAAAATAGCGTGTTTTTTTCTTTCTCCATTCCAGTATGTGTCTATGTATGTGAACAAAGCTGGACATGTCAACGCTCGCTTTGAGAAACTGATCAAACTGATAGGCAAAGAGTTGACACAGAACGTGTACCCATTCATCACCTACATCCAGGTGAGTCTGTTCTGTTCAAATCTTTACACACTGCCTCGTACTGGCTCTCATTCCTCAATATACACATACGATAGTCGTAACTCAATATACACATACGAGTCATAACTCAATATACACATATGAGAGTAGTAACTCAATATACACATATGAGAGTAGTAACTCGATATACACATATGAGTCGTAACTCGATATACACATATGAGAGTCGTAACTCAATATACATATATGAGAGTCGTAACTCGATATACACATACGAGAGTCGTAACTCGATATACACATATGAGAGTCGTAACTAAATATACACATTATGAGAGTCGTAACTCGATATACACATATGAGAGTCGTAACTCATACACATATGAGTCGTAACTCATTATACACATATGAGAGTCATAACTCATTATACACATATGAGAGTCGTAACTCGATATACACATACGAGATTCGTAACTCGATATACACATATGAGTCGTAACTCAATATACACATATAAGTCGTAACTCAATATACACATATGAGAGTAGTAACTAGATATACACATGAGTCGTAACTCGATATACACATATGAGAGTCGTAACTCGATATACACATATGAGAGTCGTAACTCGATATACACATACGAGAGTCGTAACTCGATACAGGAGTTTCCACAATCATTCTGTGGAACAGGAACCTGAACACAGCACTAAAATACTTACTTGGTAAAGTGGGTGCATGGTTGGATTGTTGGATTGATCATCATTGGATGGACAGCTGGATTATTGTTATGTTGGATGGATGGATGCAAGGTTGGATGGATGGAGAAAATATACATAGATAGGTAGATGAATTCCATCTACAAGAATTCTGGACAGTGAGCCAACCAGGAGCCAACATGCTAGTCACTCACTGACCATGGCTGATTGTTGTTTCCAGACCTGCGAGAGTGAGCAGTTTCAGCAGACGGCTGACAAAGGCAAGGTCAAGGACAAGAAGAAGCAGGCCCAGACAGGCAAAGTAAGGAGTTGGACTAAAACAGTCACTGTAGGAAGCATTTATGTCGGAATAGTTGTTAATGTTGGGTATGAATCAACGATGTTGAAGTCGACCAAAATGGATGTTTCGTGTTTGTTTATATCAAGAATCGTTTAGGCCTGATGTGGTAAACACTCACTGCCATCAATGTCTCCACAACGAATATTGTCTATACAGGAAGTTCAAACAAATCAATATATCATATGACCTCGGTTGACTATCAACTACACAAGGTTTGGATTTTCAGAATCAGATCCTGAAACAGGCAAAGACAATGAAGATGATCCCAAACCTGATCTTTGCTATTGAGCAGTTTGAGAGATTCCTTATTCAGTTGACTAAGAAATCAAAGGTACGTTGCCATTCTCTGCAGCTACAAGACATTGACAAACACACTGCTTTATTTAATTTATGGTCATTGATATGGACAGATCAAGATTAATTTAATTTTGTTTAAAGTTTTCAAGATTATTTCTTGTATCGCAGATTGTATTTATTTTTTTTTGTAATGAGAAAAACTGCAAGACACGTAGTCAGAAACGTAACTTCCATGACCATGTGGCTCCAAATCAGCATTAATTAACCCTATGAATGCTATAACACTCAAGAAATGATCGCTGTTAACCCTATAGCTGCTGCGTTCTGTGCAGATTAATCTGATGGAATACATCAAGCAGAGCACGTCACGTGACTTCCGCATCAACGCGGCTGCCGTCCAAGCTGTGATGGACGACGAATCAGAGGACGAGGAGGTCAACGACACTCAAGGAGGTCAAGATGAGACTGGTCAAGGTGGACAGGTGAGCTAATCATAAAACTGCCATTTAAATTGAATCTGCTTGATGTATAATTTGTCATTTCTAGCTTTATATCAAAATCGTCCTGTATGGAGAAACAAATTCCTGCAGCATCAACATATTAAATCCTTGTATTCAAGATAAAACAACACCTTCCTTACCATCTTGCCTTTCCAGAAGCCGTTCTCTCAATGTGAATCAGAATAGTAATTGTAAAACTAATTAAAGCTACTTGCCTGCATCATGCTTTTACATCCAAGAAAAGACAACTCACTGGGATAGCCACAAGCCATTCCTTCTCTGTTTGTTTACATATTCGATCTACATTTTAAAACGTTTTCATTGGGCACTGCAGGCATCCAGCAGCGAGGACAGCGATCAGGAGAACCAGGTTCCAGCCAATCACGTGCCTCCACATCACGAAGAAGAAGCAGCGCCACCTAGCAAGAAGTCAAGGTTGGGTAGACTTGGTGGGAAGGGGAAAGCAAAATCTACAAAATGATTTGGATGTGACACAATGACAAAGTTGTGACTGAGAGGGCTTCATTTGTGTCCACAGTTGGACGGAATTGTTGCTAATGTGGCATCCAGCTGTAGGAATGTCTACACACACCAAGGAAACGCCAGAGATTTTATCAAAGATATCTTGGGAGATGTGAAGAAACCGGTGCCATCAATGGTGGAGTTCTTATATTGGGGCTCCGACATGGGTTGCCATGGAAAGTAATAGATTCTTGTGTTGCCATGTGAACTGTTGAAGTGATAGATCATGTGGACAGCCAACTGATATGGTAAATTACAAATCTGTGCAAAGAAATGGCCATCTTGCAGTTAGAATTTAAACTGTATACTAATGATCAGTTAGCGATCTATCGCAGATCGACATCAGTTGTTATTGGAACATACTATTTAAGATCCATTGTAAATACATTATTACACAAAAAAACATACCATATCTTAGCATTGTGTGCGTTATTTCACGAGATCAGGATTCACAATTCAAGAACTCATAGAAACCCACATGATTTCTGCCAATCTTAAAGAGTCCTAGCATTAGCACCAACAAGCACTTGCACAAGTTAAGCAGTTGAACTAAGTGTCCTGGGTCCATCCAGATCCTGCTGGTCCTAGCAAACTACAATTCTACAAGAGTTGCATGCTTTCAAGTCTTTGTGACCTATATATTCAAAGTGAAACATGAAAGTTAAAAAGCATGTTCATGAATTCTACAAATCCATTGGTTGATTGAATTGGGGAGAGGTCTAAACCCACCCATCCACCCCTAATAACTAACCAATGGATATGTAGGATTCACCTATATCACGGCTTGTGTGTTTTGTGTGCACATGCCCTGCTCTCGCTGTCACAGAGGCTGCTGCACCAGCATTTGACTACAGGAAGAATAAACACAAAATGTTGCAAACAAGATTTTTTTTATTAAACAGCAGAAATAAATCTCAGGTCAACTGATCTCAACATTATAAAATAATACTTTTGATTAACTTGATAAGCAATGACATTGAGCAATACAGATAAACATCCAAATCACACATGTACTTTGAAATATTGACAGGTTTGTAACAAAAAAATCTGCTTTCAAATTTGTAGTGTTTGTTTTGAAGTACAACCCAGTGGCATAGAATGGAAACAGTTAGAAACATACCAGGGTTTCAAATTTGTATAAAAAGCCTACTTCACCAGGAACATCTAATGGCAATTCCTTGTCCCACTCCCATCCTAATAATTCTATCCCACTTTCCTGCAATGAGTGAGTGATTATGGAGATTAACGTCGCTGCATGGCCACATCACTCACAACAAGTTGCAGTCTCAAATATAATCCAAAATATATGTTAATGTTACCCTACAGTTTAGGACCTCTACAAGTACCCAGAACATGTTTCGCTCGAGGACCCTCAACGGAGACTACTTTAAGCAGCACACGGAATACCAGACATCAAACTCAGCAGGACAAGATCAGCAATATATTTATCTTGTTTGTTGATCAAGAAGCTAGGCTTCAAATTTATAGTTAATTTCATAACTTTTTTGAGACATGATAGTGAAAGTCACATGTTAGACTGATCTCTCACTGCTGTTTTGTGTCCGAGTTAAGTGCAATGCTTCGAGTCCTCTAAACCCTACAGGATCTGTAATGTTAATATATTAGATGGCAAATACCAGTCTGCATATTAACAAGGAATGATTACAGACATGACAACTGACATTTTTCATGGCACGGGTTAAAAATAAACTAATATTTATTTTGGAATGTTAAACATTTTAAAGTAAAAAATGTGATACATTTGATAACTGGAAAAAAAACTATTACTTATGTCATGTGTGGCTAATGGGTAATGTAAATAATACAAATAAGGTACATGCCAATGCTGACACACACAGACACATACACACACGATGCGTATCACAATACTATGCCCGCGATACAATATGTATCTCAATACTGGTTTTATATAAAATTTGGAAATGCTTTTGACTAATAACATTAAATGAAGAGTTGTGAGCCTGTGTAGGTTATTTCGTTTTATGCTCAGTACAAATCATGAAGAATCAATGTGAAAATCTGAAAACATTAAAGAAAGAACACACTTGATGAATAACCAGGCAGATTATCGGAGATACACTGTACATGTATATGGATTTAATAGGGATTTTTACAATAAAAATATAAGTGCATTGATGTGAACATGTAATTTTAAATTGATCTATAATAGAATTATGAATTGATTCACGAAGAGTGAATCGTATATCGTGAAGCGGGGATTTATCGGTGAATTGTGATGGCCCTAATACAGAAGGTTGGTTGAATGACTTTCACCGTTATCGTGGATGGCATGTTTTGCATGCACATGCCCTGCTTGTACTATGTCGGATTGTGGCAGGCTGATGGTGCTAGCTCACAAGAATATAGAAGAACCTGTCGTAGTTAGAACCTCGGATACCCCTGGATACTTGACACAGGCTGGTGGTGATAACTCAGTCCTAGCTTTACACCTTCAATTGCGGAGTGCGAAGCAGGGGAACAACAAGTACCATTTTTCAACTTCTTTGACAGTGTCAAATGACCAGAGCTTGGACAACTGCCCTACGGTTCTCTGGACCAAGATACCAAAGATCTTAATCTGTCGTCCTTGCACAGGAAACGTCTTGTTTAATTTTGGACAAGGTGAATAGCAAAATTGTGTGAAATGCATTATCCACTTATGTCTAGAATCAGACTGATAAAAAAAAAACACACACACACACACTTCCACACACACACACACACACACACACACACACTTCCACTACCATCATTCCTTCTAGCAGTAATAGCCAATTCAGTGGATATGTAAAACAGTTATTCTTAGACTTGCTTTTTTCTTTCTTTCTTTTTTGTATTGGGCTTTAGAGCCGCTTTCAAGATTCTTTCACTTTTATCACGGCTTGTCAGTTTAGGGCAGGAGGAAACCTGCAACATCTGTAGCACTGAATATTGCAGTAAACCTGCGAGCATCGGCTGGTACTGACAAGACCAAGGATGATAACTGCATTGCCAC
>JAUTBT010046838.1:0-15000 GCA_032361225.1 Lepetodrilus schrolli | reverse complement strand
ACAGTTTCTATGTCGTATTGTTGACGCAAATATGAACGGATATTTTCCCATTCTATTATATGACATCGTCAATAGTCTCGTATATATAAAAATCATGTTGTCATGCATATAGCATGACCGTTATGCCTTGCAAACAAACATGCCGGTCTTTAGAATAAAGGGTTCCGAATGAATCAATTATTTCACGTAATTTCTTTCGAATTCAGGTAAGTGCAAGTCATTCTCTATTCAACAACTTTCTATAGTAGTACAGTACTTGACGATACACATTAAAAGTTGTCCAATTCAAGTTGAATTAGCCGTAAAAGTACAAATTTAAAGTAAAAGCGTTGATAATGAGATGAGGAATGATAAATCACGCAGGACGTAATATACCTTTAGTTTTAATACAATACTAGTACTGTTGACACACATACGTGTAGGACTCTTAGTAGAATATAATTACTACTGTATGGTATTTTGAATTTTACACATATTTATAAATAATTTCCTAATCATTGTAGGCTACTCTCATTAGATTACGCCTACATTAAATATTGAATGTAAAACACTAGTAGGCCTACACTTGATTCTAATAAAAACTAACAGTATTTTTGTTTCTAAGTTATATATATGTTTTAGGACACTAAATGTAGAATAGAGTACGAGAATATAGGAATTCGTTTCTTCCAATCACTTTTCGTTTTTGTTTGAGTGCACAGGAAGTGTTCACTAGATGGCGCCGCGATTGGTTGCTATAGGTGACGTCAAGCTAGTTCCTGTGAGAAATCTTCCCGTTCTAGATCACGCCTGTCAAAGTTCGGTACTGAAGTCTTTATTTAGCACAACGAGGATGTATTCATGATGGAATAACGATATATGTTTGTGATATGGAACGTTAGTAACTGTGAGTATATTCTGATACGTGTGTTATGTGGATATTCCGTTTTATAATATCCCGATGTGCATGCTTCGTTTTCTGAATAGACGGTACAGCTGATTGAGTATTTTTGTTGTTATGTTTTCGTTAGCTGTGGTTCAACCACATTTTATGCTGTTTTATTACAATTGGTCTATTCGAAGTATATTTTCACGATTTCTAGATAAGTAGATATCTATGACTAGGTTTATGTACTGCCGCTATCTTATACACAAGAATCCTGCATTCATTTTTGTACATAAAAAGTCATGATATCATACACAATAATAGACTAATAGAAGTTTTATGACAGTATTTTACTTTTGAAATGTGTGTTGTACTACAACTTGTAGATACAATATCTGAGTCCTCTGATTTAATATACCATGTAGTGTCCCCATTTCGGGGTAGACCAGCTTTTGTGCTACTTACTAAAACACTACTTCCACTTCCAAAACTCAAAGAATCACGCCAACTGTTGTATATATTTGACGTCTGACACTTCCCCCATTATTTCGCACAGAACTGGTAAAAATGTCCTCAGCAAACTTAGTATCGTTCACTCACCTTATTCCGGTCGCCTCCTATTTACAGTCAGTCATTTTGAGATTGAATTTTCGCTTGTAAAAACAAGACATGATGTCACGACTCCCAGGGTTACAATAACAGTACAATACCCTTTAGCTATTTTTCAAAAATGTGTTCGTTCAAGTTAAAAACAGTAAGTTCATGCTATTCATATGCATACGTTCGTTTTTGTATGCTGTTTCACTAATGCATTATTTTCACAATGTTTAAATGAATAAAAACTCATTACATAGTCACTCAATCCATTTTTACATGCTGGATATAATTTCTTGGTGTCGATAAATAATACTACAACAAATGTAAAACATTGTGCAGTTTTATATGGAAATAACAACTAATACTGGTAAGTATAACATTTCTTAGATTGTGGTTATCGATCGCATGCTACAAACGACAATTTGTTAAGTGACCGAAAACCGCGACTCAATGATATGCAAGGTTTACTGCAACATTCAGCGCTACGCATGTTGCTGGTTTCCTCCTGCCCTAAACTGACAAGTCATGATAAAAGTGAAAGAATTTTGAAAGCGGCTCTAAACGCAAATAAAAAAATTAAAAAAATTAAAATAAAACTATAAACAGATTGCATCGTTATTTTCTGATGGTTTATGTCAACACATGTTTGTCCGTGCAGTGTAATGAAAGGTTGTCAGTCTGACTATGAGAAATTATGTGATTTGTATCGAAAGAGTTAACCGCACCTGGTTGACAGACAAGTTTACTCAGTGAAGAATAGTTTGATTGAGTCAGTAATACATTAACAACTAGGGCCTGAACGGGTCCATTATTTGGGACCCGGGGACCCGAGGAGTTGGACCTGACCATCTGTGGATCATTTATTTTCAAGATAGAGTGACTCAAATGGAAGCGGCCAATATAGTGCGATTTTACCTTATTCGCCTTCTGCGATATCTATGGCTTCCCGCTGCATGAAGCTTGGCCGACTTCCGATTTAATTTGTTATTATTGGTCATGTAATTGCATCACTTTCAGGAATACGACGCCCAGAGGTGACCTATTTTGTTATATTCCATGGAGTTCCATCAATGGTTAAGATAGAGCTATTGAAAGTCATGAAACTAGTTGAGATTCCCGTATAAAAATGGCCACAGACATACCCTACTCGAGGATCAATCCCCGTTTTACGACACCCTATATAAAACAAACCTGCTATCATCTCATGAATTGCTATAACATATCGGTCTTCACAGCAATACAATAGTTGTTACTTGTACTTGTTATCACCACAATTATTAATAGTAGATTGTCACTGTTACCGACAACCTCACAACCTCATTTGAACTGATGTAATGCCAAAGTGCGGTTAATCAGTGCAAAGTTAATGCCAAAGTGCGCTATTACAATAGGTTTGAGTGAGGTAGCCCGTAATTACATACAACAGTAATGTCATACTATTAAATAGATGGTTACAAGTGAAAATATTGCAATATTGTATGTTGGTGAAACCAGAATTGTATACATATTAATGAAAACAAATAATTGTATGTATAATTCATGAGATTCTCCCGGTTTTTTTTCTATGGTACTGTTTGAATGTTTGTTAATATCCTTAGTATCGTTGTATGGGTATATGAAGTTATAAAGTGATGCTTAAATATGTCACCATGAGAACAAGAAGTGGAATATAGATCATCAACAGTATTTAATTCAAGACGTGAGCATAAGTTGTAAGTAATAGACTATAGACTACCAGTTCCTGAATGAGGATACTTTATTCAAATATAATTGAAATAAACCAAAGGTAATATATCCTACGTACTAGTAAAGGTTAAAGTACGAGAATTCGGTTTTGGTGCCCGTAGTAAAACCGAGGTGGAGGTGGGTTGAAAAGTAAGACCGAGGGTGTTCGCCCGAGGTCTTAGTTTTCCACCCACCGACGCCGAGGTAGTGTTTGTGTGATTGTATTGTTTACAAATTTCAGTTTGAAAATAAGTACAAATTAAACCATTGTTATGTCAATCAATAGTATCTTCATATGTTTTGAAAATGGAGTTTAGAGTTTACTCTCGGATTATTTATTTCAACGAGTTTGTCACAATATTCATCCACAACTCCATATTGTACTTTTAGGCGAGTTGCTGTATGAATGTGCGTAAAGGCTATAAAGAACGTACTATATTAGTTTAGTTGTCGGATAAAGAAATTAACACACTCGCTGGTGTGTCATATTAAATTTACGATATGTGTTCTTCCAAAGAAGGTGAAGACTAGGTGAATACACAAGTATGGGCAGGTTTCATCTACCATCTGAGTTGCCATTAAAGTTGTACAGAGAACAATGACAGGGCAGGAGTAGGGTTACAAGATTGACGTCATCGATGACATTGTCGTTCTGTTTAGTCATGCTTATCTGAACACAGCATTGATCGACGAAGATATACTAGAGCACGAGGATCGTGTCTTTTGAATTGCCAAGTCGGAGATCAGTCCCCATGACTGTGGTATCGGGTAAGAATCCCTTTGAGCATACATTGTATGGGGAGAATTCATACGAAGAATAGCATCCTATTGATTAGATGTTTAGAGTTATTTACCTATGCAATATAATGGATTGGTCTAGTGGTCTTAGAACTTCATTGTAAATTAATTCTGTCCATGTAAAATTGGATTAAAATTGCAATACTGTCAATGGAAATCGGCGCATTTCTTCCCATGTCCTGTCAAAATTATTGGAAACCATCCATGTATATGTTACAGTCAATGTCTAAAATCAGGCCATCCATGTATATGTTACAGTCAATGTCTAAAATCAGGCAATGTGTCAAATGTATTAAATTTTCAGTGAATTTTAATTCATTCAAGCAATGTTTAACAAGCCTGAAATGAGAAAAATTACTGCCTTTATTTGACAGATTGACGATTGAAGATAATCTGTACGTTTTTGTAGATATTCACACAGGATTGCATACATTTATATATGAATTGTGTGAATACCTATAAAAATGTAGACATTATCTTCCTTTTTTCTCAAAAAACTCACACCAGCCAATCTGTCAAGCAATGGGAGTCATTTTATCATTTCCGGTATTTTAAAAATTGACTGAGTGGAAAGAAAGTCACTGAAAGTTTCAAACATTCGACACATTGCCTGATTTTAGACATTGACTGTAACATATACACAGCATGGCCGACATGTAGGTAATAGTGACAAAAGTCCTAGAGAAAATATATTGATGTTAAATGATTATTATTTTTTTAAAGAAATATGCCCGCTGCGACGTAAAACAATAATAATAATAATAATTCAAATGAAGTACATGCATTTTGAAAGATATTCGGGCAGTAAGTAAAGGTAATTAAATTTAATGATTATTTTGGGGGGCTTTTAAATTAGTATGGTGGGTTTGTTATAGCCGGCTCTGTGGGGTAATGGTTAGAGCGTTGGCCTGAAGTGCGGAAGGTCACGGGTTCGATCCCCGGTCGCGTCAAACCAAAATACGTTAAAAGATGGTACTTGTTGTTCCCCTGCTTGGCTCTCGGCATTAACCCTCTCCCTGCTGGATTAGGCACAGGTACTGCTCTTTAGGGCATCTCCGGTTGCCTCCAGCATGGAGAGAATTAAAGGGGTTAAGCAAGGACTGGTCGGCTCGGAATCGGTATACTGTGTCTGAGTGGGGTATCCATGTTCTATCTACATATTCATGCATGCCATGATGTGAGCGGAAAAATCGTGAAAGTGGCTTTAAACTCCAAATCAACAAACTGTGGGGAAGATGATTCTAGGAAATGTCTTTTAGTCTCCTCGACATTTACGTGGTGTGTTGCCCAGGGATAATTGGCCATTGTTGCCGTGTTGCATTGATGACACTCACTGCTCTACTGGGCAGGGTGGGTGGTAGCGCAACGGTAGAATGTTCAGACTTGGGAAACAAAGTCCCGGGTTCAAATCCCCTCACAGGAGCCTAGCATCAATGTTTGCGAAAGTTCCCTTTTTGATGCGATAATGATGGGATGCGCTGTCTGCATCGTGGCAATGGAATTGTCATCCTTGGTCTGTCAGTACCAGCCGGTGCATGCAAATTTACTACAACATTCAGTGCTATGGATGTTGCGAGTTTCCTCCTGTCCTAAATTGACATGCCATGATGTAAGTGAAAGAATCATGAAAGTGGCTCTAAACCCCAGTGCAAAAACAAATAAAAATATTGTATGGCTGTTTCCAATGGGTTATGGAAGAAGACTATGTTTTTTCCGATATTCTTTCAACACTACGTTTTGTTAAATAATTATGTGGGTGTCAGGCCATATGGTTGTAAAACATTTTTTTAGTTTGATTTCATGCTCTACTCTATGTTGGGATTTGAGCACAAGGCTTGATTTGAGCGTCGTTGCTAATGGGTGAAAGATTCCTGCAGCAATGTTAGACTCAATAATCACTCAATGAGTGGAGCTTTAAGAACTTTGTTAATCTCAGGGCAGAATATTTATATATATTCTAGAGCTGAATGGCGTCATGGAAACTGGTGTCATGTACAAAAATATGGATTTTTATATAGAAAACATATCTTATATTACAGCCGCGCCTGCCTCCTGGACCTTTGGAGATGGGGGAGTCTTTATACGGCGAGCAACATCGTCAAGTTCACCTGGACTTTGTGAAAGACATGAGAACCACCTGCGTGAAGTCGGCGGAATTCAAACCAACAAATTCCGATTTAAAATCGTGAGTTTCATAATTATCAGTCATCCTGGCACCGCAGCGGTACTTAATTCCGTTCACGTCTAGAGGGAACACATCGAGAGGTGAACAGCCAGCCAATGAAATCATTTCCCCGATTTTATCAGTGTTCTATTTATAGCTCCTAAACTGTTTGTGCAAGTTTCTATCTAGCGGTGTGTCAGGGGTACCACAGGAAGTGAGTCCTGAACGGAATTAAGTACCCCTGGAGTTCGAGGATGGTTAGCAATAAGCCCACCATTTAATATATATATATATTTTGTTTAATAAGCCCATACGTTAATTATTTGGTTTTCAAGAAACTTCAAAGCAACTATTTAAGAGAAATACTCTTGGAAGGGACACTGAGGTCCAAATGAAATCAATAAATAAAAGGGATATTATTATTTAAATAGATGGGAAGGATAGATGAATGATTGTATTATTTGATTATTTTTGTACATGACTGCCAGATGAGATTTATTTATCTGTTTGTTTTGTTTGTATAGCATATACTAGTATTAGTTGGATATTATTATTCAGGCATATAAAGGATTAGAAATATTTACCAGTATCTACAGTAGTTTTGACCAGAAAAATAACGAGTTATTTTCAATTCGGTTCCAGGATTCAACTACATATATTAGTTATTTTTTTCTTATTTAATATTCACGGTTACTTTTCTATATTTTTATTTTCTGTACTGAACATGCTGAAAGTAAAACCATCTACTGTAAATCGGGAAATTAATGCGTCACTAATTTAATGCGACCTCAAGATTTTAGACATAAATGCGGCAACAATTAAATTAATTTTCATCATCACATTTTTATGAAGCTTCCTCAATGACTTCTCCCGGATCTCCATAGCAACGGAACGAGTGGCAAAAGTCGTCAAGAGTCGCATATTCTCACTCGCTGTTCACCCGACAACTGACAAAGTATTGGTTGCCGTGGGCGACAAACTGGGCAATGTTGGATTCTGGGATGTGGTGAGTCTTGAAATGACATGGCAGGCAACGAGGCATGAAACGTTGCGAGCGATTTCATGTTTTTTTTCAAATTTTATTTGAGCATTTGTGAACAAAACCTTAATTGAGCTGAGCATGAGTTTGTACTAAGAAAGATTTCATAATCTTGGTGCCTAATGAAATAGTCAACGGATCATTATTATACATTCCTTCATGTTACTATGATGTTTTTTTTATAAATCATTTAAGAATCTTAATAATCAAGAATGTCAAACTTAGTTTGCAGATTACATATTTTTTGTAATTTTGCTACAGGCATTACTGTTAGCATGGACGGAACATTATGTTTATGGATTTAATCAAATGCCATTTCATTTCTGAATTTTAGTTGATAAAATCATTTTGGAAATAAGTTTATTATTCCATAATGAAGATCACAATCTCTTATGGAAATTTATTTAGAAAGAATATCACTTGTTTATTGAATGTGCTCTAGGCTTAAAAATTACAGTCAATATGACACTTAAATTTTAATCACATTTCAAATTACATGTTACTATATTCATCTTGCATCTCATTTCAACTTCTACAATAGCTTTTGACCGAAGAATGCATAAAACAAACATTATTTGTGCTTCTTGGCAAACAATGAAATAACATTGGACAAAGATGTGCTCCCTGTCTAACACACATAGGTCAATGCAATGTTTTCAGCAGAGTGCCGGAGATCAAGATGGCGTGGTCGCCTACAGTCCCCACTCTGCGCCCGTCAACTGTATCGTGATTCCTCCGTGGTCACCACTCAGTATATTCTCTTGCAGCTACGACGGAACTCTCCGGTGCGGGCACTTTGAGAAGGCCGTCTTTGACGAGGTCAGTCCTAGTAGACTTTCCAATTCCTCATTGGCTTGGGGATGTTTACTGATAAACGTCAATGAAATATGCCGTCTTTCAGAGCTAAATGCCCTGGATTCAAATCCCATCCCAGAGTCCGGCATCAATGTTCATGAAAGTTGCCTTTCTGACACAATATTAAGAGGATGCGCTGTCTGTCTGTAGCATGGCAATGCAGTTATCATCATTGGTTTGTCAGTACCAGCTCATGCTCGCAGGTTTTCTGCAACACTCGGTGATATGGATGTTACTGGTTTCCTCCTGCCTTAAACTGACAAGCTGTGAATCGTGTGATATAAGTGAAAGATTCTTGCATCTCATTATATTGGAAAATAACATTGTAGTCGTCTTGTATAGGTGAAATATTTTCGCTGAGATGTAAAACACTTTAATTCATTAATTCATTCAAGTGAAAGAATCTTGAAAGTGACTCTAAATTACAATTTAAAAATGATTATTTTCTTATATAAATGGTGACTTTCTGTTCTCTCATGTTAATTGCCAGGTCTACTCATGTCCTGAAGACGACGATGTCCTGCTACGTAATTTTGACTTCCACTCGGAAAATGTCCTGCTTGTGTCGCAGTCTGATGGTTGTGTAGGACTTATGGACATCAGGACAGAGAGGTCAGTCCTGTCAGATCTGTGTTGTCCTACCAGTTAGAGGTTGTAATATCTAGTCGACGGTCATTACTTGTATTGAATTGTAAATCAACAGATGTCGTGACCGAGGTGGTGTTGAGTGCTAGTAGTTACTATTTTAATTGTCAGTGGTTATTTGATTAATACGGACATTGACTATTTTTAGTTAAAAAATGTCTGTGGTAATGTCTAATTAAGGGTCTGTTGTTAGATTGATGTGAAGGTTGGTAGTTATACTGTTGTTAGATTGATGTGAAGGTTGGTAGTTATACTGTCATGGACAGCTAATTCCTGTTTCTTTCAGAAAAAGAGCTGAGCACCTCTACCCGTGTCACCTTCGCAATCTGAGGACAGTTAGTATTCATCCCGTGCAGACCAACTACTTTGTAACGACGGCAATCGATGGGTGAGTCCTGGTTGGTCAACATCCAATACATTGTTACACCTTTTGAAAGAAATGCAGGGGCGGGTGGTAGCACAGTGGTAGAACGTTGGACATTGGAGCCAAAGGTTCCAGGTTCAAATCCCGCCCCAGGGGCCCGGTATCAATGTTCGCGAAAGGTATCTTTCCGACGTGATATTGATAGGATACACACTGGGCTTTATCACACACTGGGCATTATCACATGTTGGGCGTCACACACTGGGCCTCGTTGAGAGACACACACTTGATCCTACCCTAATCTAGAAAACTGTGATATTAGTGAGGTAATCTTGATAGCGTCTCAATGTCAATTCAAACTAAAACCCAAATTTTCTTTATGTTGTGATGTGTTGCAGGAAAATACGACTTTGGGACCTAAGAAAAATGTCCAAGAAATCAAACACACCCATTGCAGAGCAGAGACATGAGAGAATTGTCAACAGTGCCTACTTCTCTCCAGTCACTGGGAAATACATCCTGTCTACCTCAGCTGATAACACTGTCAAGTGAGTTATCGCTTAGCTGATAACACTGTCAATCGAGTTAAACCTTAGCTGATAACACTGTCAAGTGAGTTAATAATCTGCTGATAACACTGTCAAGTGAGTTATTAATCTGCTGATAACACTGTCAAGTGAGTTGTACCTTGGCTGATAACATTGTCATTTGAGTTAAACTTTGACTGATAACACTGTCAAGTGAGTTAAACCTTGGCTGATAACACTGTCAAGTGAGTTAAACCTCAGCTGATAACACTGTCAAGTGAGTTAAACCTTGGCTGATAACACTGTCAAGTGAGTTAAACCTCGGCTAATAACTTTTGTCATGTTTGTTAACCAATAGCACTGTAAGGATAGTCAATTAACTGGTATACGGGTCCATCTTAGTGATGTGGCACTTTTGGGGAGAATATCCTGGTAAAATGGGGAGGATCATGAATGGGCACACCTGTGTTTGTGACATAACTATCTACCTGTTTTATGTTCGCCATGAATATTTATATGTTCACCATGAATAAATATGTTTTAATGCTTTAACTTGTGAAGTCGTACAATATATTTCTGTTTCAGAATTTTTGACAGCGCAAAGCTAACAAAAGACCTGAATCTTAAAAAAAGCATACGGTAAACAAGCTTTCTTCACATTTATCTTGTAAACTGTAACTACGGCAATTTAAGTTTACGTTTAAATGTATGTACAAATCTGCAGGAATACACATCTACATTTTCAGACACGACAACCGTGTTGGGCGGTGGTTGACGAAGTTCCGCGCAACTTGGCATCCTGCCAGAGAAGACCTGTTTGTCGTCGGCAGTATGAAGCGGCCACGTCAGGTGAGGTCAAGTGTTGAAACACTGGAGGCAAAGATAGGTCAATTGGGTGTTAAACACAAAGTTAAGATGGGCCAGTTGGGTGTTGGGGTTAAGACAAATGGGCCAAGCGTTAAACACTGGAGGTTAAGACGGGTGTATCAAGTGTTAAACACAGGTTAAGACAGGTGAGGTCAAGTGTTAAACACGAGTCGAAGCTTGTCAATTATGTGTTAAACACAAAGTTAAGATGGGCCGGTTGGGTGTTAAACACTTGGGGTTAAGAGAAATGGTCCAAGTGTTAAACTCTGGAGGTTAAGACAGGTGGATCAAGTGTTAAACACAGGAGGTTAAGACAGGTGGGTCAATTTTTAAACACGGGAGTCAAAGCCTGTCAGTTATGTGTTAAACACAAAGTTAAGATGGGCCAGTTGGGTGTTAAACACGGGAGGTTAAAACAGGTTGGTTAAATGTAAACACTGGAGGTTAGCATGGTTCAGATGGATCAATTTGGTATTAATAACTTGGGGTTAAGACATGTGTGTTAGGTGTTTAACATATAAGGCTAATACAGGTAGCTGAAGTGTGAGACAGTTGATGCCAACACTCCCCTAGATGTGGAAAAACAAATCACTGTATGGCAAAAAGTGACGAATATTGTGTTCCTACATGACCACAGGAATATAATGTTATGTTCATGAGATTGAGATTGAGTTAAATTGTGAAAGCAGCCTCGTCCTGCAGAGGGTTAATTTGTCAATCTCCAAGAGGGTTAATTTGTCAATCTCCAAGAGGGTTCTGTCATCTAGCTCACTGACAATATTGATGGGTTTACTTTCAGATTGAGCTGTTCAGTGATGATGGTGCGATGGTCAAGGCGTTATCTGACCCCGACTGTCTGACCTCGGTGTGTTCCCTGAACGTCATCCACCCAACCAGAGACGTCCTAGTGGGCGGGAATTCCAGCGGGAGAGTCCATGTGTTCATGTAGGGGGGTGTCAGACTTAGGAGGCGTCCATTTCACTGCAGTGCTTCGAGTACTCCGGACAGACAATTTTATTAAAGAAACGATCCGCACACTCCCGGGAAACTGCGGTCTGTATTCGCTAGTGATGTGGTGCAGACCGCTCAAGAAAAGTCCAGTGATTTCACACATCTTTGCTGCCATTTTGCTTGCGCGAGACGTGCGAGAGCCGTTCCTTTCACTCTGTACAGTGATGTCACGTATCTGTCCGAGAACGCTTTGCACAGTTGAAATGAACGGGGGCCTGTGTTCACAGTAGAAGAGTACATGGGTTCATATAGTGGATGCCAGATTGACTTCCTGTATAAGCCATATCGGACTTTCGAATATCCACAGAATACGCGTGTCAAAGGCGAAAGCACATATCTGAGGCGCTATAGCACTAATTAATAACGCGTGTTTATCATCTATTTTGTTGTGTGTTGTTACCACCACTGATGTATTCTGGTGGTCGTGATGAGCATTTTAATAACATTATACTATGCTGCATGTGCTATCCCCTTTGACACGTACACATGTATTCTGTGCGTATTCGAAACTCCCAAGCTGGCATATTTGGACATGAAAAAAAAAATGACGTCTGAAGACCAAATTTAGGAATCCACGTTGCAGTACCTTCAGGAGCTGGTCTTGACCCAGAGTTCACTGTTCTTTAGCTGTCATTTGGTAATTTCACATTTACTTGCTGCATTAGCAGAGCTGCTTGAGACACAATTAGCGGCTGGCATGGTCAAACGGCGGTCAGCTCTGGTGTGCATTTTAAATGGTATTTGGCGATAGTTTATAGACATTTTTATTTTTAGTAAATAGGCAAGATCATAATTGAATAAGGAATAATGGTCACTATCGGGGTTATTGCATATTTTGAAAGAAAAATATTTCCCCGACATGTGAGATCTTTTTCAGATTTTTTAATCGAGTTAAAAATTATTTATTTACTACCCGTAGACACCTATCCCCGAAAAGGGTGGCGGTGCGGGAAGTTGTGATGTCATAGGTTTCTGTGTACACAGATCCCACTCACAGAAACCAAGATATGCATTCACATTGGTAGTGGGGTTTTTTCTACCAGCTGGTTAAATTACTGCTAAGAACAATTGAGCTCACGATACATTACAATGTCTCTCTGGTTAATCTATCAACAAGTGGATGTTGATCCGTGACAGAATAATATTGACAGCAGTGATTTTCTATCTCGGTGTTTGATGTGAGCTGTTGTCGTAGATCTCTTGATTGACATGTGCATGATGAAATAAACAACATCTTTCCACTATGAGTTTGGGTTTTATCTGTGACAGGGCGGTATACAGGGGCGAAACGGTTCCATAAAACGGACCTGACACAGGCTTATCCTGGACCGCCTCGGACTTGAGATGATCCGCCACGATGTGCGTGGGAAGTCTATATTTAGAACAGAGCACTGTTGGGAAAGACCTCCTTTGCATTGGCGATACAGTGTCTTACAGTTTAATGATGCAAATATTCTGAATTTTATATTTTAGCTGGGTACTACAAAATAAATGGTAACGGTTTTTGTTTTTCATTTCATAAATAGTTTACCGCGATAACAGCCGTGGAAAGTCGCATGAGTATGTTTGCCTGAATCTTCACGAGTGGAAGTATGCCAGCCTTATATTCTAATTACCAAATGACCATAACAACTTTGTAATATTCATCTATTGTTCATTTCATACAGTATGAGGTCATAGTTATCTGATTCCCATTTCATACAGTATGACGTCATAGTTATCTGATTCCTATTTCATACACTATGACGTCATAGTTATCTGAGCCAGTGCTGCAGTTTACTGCAACTTTCAGCAGATTCCCTCCTGCCCTAAAACTGACAGGCCATGATATAAGGGAAATAATATGGAAAGCGGATATAAACCTCAATTTAAAAATAATAAAAAGTACTCATGAGTATTGACGGTTACGGCATGGACAGTCGTGTCGTGGACTTCAATTTTAATCAAACTTTTACAAGTTGATGCTTTTCATGCTGCATTTCATTTTAACCCATCTATAGCATAATTAAATATTATTCGTTACGTATGGGTGAAATATTCTCGTTGTGACGCAAGACACTAATTAACTCGATCAGAATAAATCTAGGTTTAGTATTAATGGTTGCAGAGGTATCTGCACTTGGCATGCCTACATGTATGTCACGATTTGAAAGTGTAACTGCACACATTCTACATAGGCCTAATATTTTGATTAACTTATTTTTTTTATGAGATTGTCTAATACGTTAATTTTCCTAAACTACAAATATCAGTATTATGTAGTAATTACGTTGATTAGTTGATTTACTTCCAAAGAAAAAGCAGATACAAGTTTTTAAAGAATGAATGAATTAGTGCTTTAGTTAAAGAGCCACTATTCATTGAATGTTCTATGCAGTTTAATAGATTGACGCAAAATGGCCGGCATTTGTACTGATATGAGGAACGACACATTTAGTTATTAAGACTTGATTCATCGTTGGAATAAAGTGATATCCTTGTTTATATATGATTGCCTTTAATTACATACATACATATGTACGTTTGACCTTAACAAATGTCATGACACTTCCTGTTGATGAACCCACTTCGGAGTACGGCTAAACTATTTTAAAGCAAACTTGCCAAACCAGTACACAGAAAACTTCACATCAGTCCATACCATCGTGAAGTCAAACCTGTCAGTCCATACCATCGTGAAGTCAAACCTGTCAGTCCATACCATCGTGAAGTCAAACTTGTCAGTGCATACCACTGTTGTCTGAACATACCAACGAAATGCATACCTTGTCAGTGAAGAGGTATATCCACTCCGACAGCAGGCACGCCGTGGAATAGCTACAAAGACCAAGTAGTCGCTGAGGACACGCACAGACAAGATGGATAACTTAATAGGCATGACGGTTTTATGCGTATTTGTTATCGTCGTTTCAGGTATGGTTCTAATAATTGTGTTCATCGTATATACTACCGTCAAAATTTAAGGAAACGATAGTATTGATATGTTAATATTGCTTTGAAATGCTGACACAAGATAATATACATAATAATAAATAAAACATAAAATTTCCAAATAACATGGTCATGTGCAACTACATTCGATGTATACATATGATACATAAATAAGTGCAAGCTGGCCTACATGTATACACGCATCCGTAGATGTGCTGCAGCCACTAACTGTTCAGGTAGAAGTGTATAATTTACTTTCATTTGTCTATATCAAGGCATTTAAATATTGCTCCGAAGAATTTTGCATTGTCTATTTTGCAGCAACTGCTACAGGCGACAAGAGATCTGGAAGTCGTAAGTAGATTTCGAAATTGGTTTCCATATAAAGCTTCTTTTAAAAAAGTAATGAGAGAGAGAGAGAGAGAGAGTGTGTGTTGGGAGAGACGATAACAATGCAATGAGTGCAACCAGAGAGAGGGAGAGAGAGAGGGGGAGGGAGAGACGATAACAATCTGCATCCACAGAGAGAGAGAGGGGGGTAGAGAGAGAGAGAGAGAGAGAGAGAGAGAGAGAGAGAGAGAGAGAGAGAGAGAGAGAGAGAGAGAGAGAGAG